>SNQJ01S0044657.1:7864-57560 GCA_010110895.2 Picea sitchensis | reverse complement strand
GAAGTTCCTAACCATTCGCCATATTTCAGGGCCTGACGAACAGTTTCATGGAGAAGCCCCACGTCCACGATGCATCGTTCATGGAACATCCTAGGCAGGTCCCACGTCAACTGCAAGTTCTAGAAATCAACAGCCGCGAATCGACTATCATGCCACCAAGTCGAAGCGTGCATATGGTCGATCGATAGATTGATATGCCGCTTCTCGTGGCATAAACTAATTCGTAAAACTCAGACCAAATCGAAGCGTGTATATGGTCGGTCGATAGGTTTATATGCCGGTTGTCGTGGCATAAAAAATGCCTAAAACTCACACTAGCGTGTTTCATAACCTCCTCCCTGTCCATTTCTCCATCGCCGATTAATCCTCGTAACTGAAAATGGCGCTGTACTCTTCTCCCCATAGAAATAATCTGTCGATTCATTTTGGATTATTCAGGTTTTATGGAGGATGTTTGATACAGCGCACTCAAATCGGTTCCTATCAACTGGAATTTGGTACATGAAGAATTATCAGTTTGTATTGTTCAGATTGCAATTTGGCACATGAAGAATTATCAGTTTTTATTGTTCAGATGGTAATTTTAGGCATCTATATAGATTCAGAGCCTCGAAATTAATCCAAAACTAAAATTACAATATGTAGTTTAATCTTCAGTAACTTTACATTAAACTAACAATTCCCCCAAATTATTAGATTATGAATCACTAGAATAATCAGGGAATATGATGTCTCCCTCTCCCACGCTTGTTCAGTTTCATGGAGTGTGAACAGCATTTTATGAGATTGGATTTTTGGCGACGTTATTATTACTGATGATGATTATATACTTAGAACATGTTATCCAACCGTGCATTATTTCTACATTTTTTGGGCGCCCAGACTTAATTAGAACTCAAACTTTATTTCCTTTGGAGGCATTTTATCCACAGAAGGCTGTATTTCTATCTCTCTTTCATGCGGGTTCTGCACCAAGTTAGGAGAAAATCAATTTCACAGGGCCCACGACGACCTTTGCAAACACTCAACGCTGTGGATTAAAGACTTTGTTGGAATTTTCAATTATTTACCGAGTGTGGAATTCTTCCATGATGTTTCCACTCATACCTAACGAGATGCTACAGTCTATTCTTGGCGAGGAATATGAGCTAGCAACTAGTTATGTCGTGCCTTCGTACAATAGAAATGATTATTAGGAACGAATTTTCAGGACATTTTTCTTTCATAGATGCAGCGTATTCCATCTTTGATCATTCTCATCTCTTGCCTTTCACTACATTTTCAAAATTTCACGTTTTGACGGAGAGACTTTGGAAATGACGACCAGCAGTTATGGTTACCCAGTTTGCCAGACCGTAAAAAAATTCAAAAAAATGGGAAATAATCCTGTACGAACGAATATTAGGTTTAGGTTTAGAACAACATCCGCCTCCTTTTTCTCCTTTGGGTTGGGTTTGATTCCGTCAGAGTTCAAAGCGGGACGGGGTCGTATTTAAGTATCAGGATTTCCTTTTGGAGAAGCAGTGTGAATTGGACTTGAACACTTTCAGCAATAAAATTATGCATTACTGTTATATCAATTTTTTAAATTGGATATAGAATAGTGGGTGTGGTTCAAATCGCTTTTATTACGTTGAAAGGTTTACATTTATTGATAATGGGCACAATTAATGATCTTTTAACTTTAGTTAACCTTAAACCCTAATCTGATGGCTATGCATTGAAGATGCTGGCATATTTTTAGTAGTCCTCCAAAATCAATGGGTCAGATTTATTGTTCATAACTTTCTTGCATTTATCAAGGCATCCGTTAACATGTTTACTTTTTAACATTTACCTAATCACATTAAAAAATTATATGTAATTGTCACGTTTAAATGATTAAGTAGGATTAAACCATGCAGCCAAAACAGACAAATTACAAATTACCACAAACATTTTATGACACGCATTCTCAGCCAATACCTTTCGGCTTTCTCAACCCCGAGTTAGCGGCTGTGCTACTTTTAAATAATTCAGCGAATTTAAAGTCAGGTGAGCTTGTAAGTCTTGTGAGATTGGGTTCTTTCGATCTGAATATGATATATTAATTTCAGCAGATGTTATGCATACCAAAAATGTGGGGCAGGCCCTCCGTACAGTATCATATACAGCATTGTCGTTGGTTTGATTTTGCAACCTGTGTTTTAATGGACAAATTCTCCAGACGTCGGTAGGAACAAATATTACGTCATCAATAATTTTTCTTGTGAAAAAATTATGTGTTGACTGTCATTTGATACATCAAAGATTTTTCCGGTTGCCAGTTATCGGCGAAGGAAAAGACCGATGGTGATAGATCTCTAGTGGTTGCCCAAACTCTGTGTTTCAGTTCTATGACTTCTGTGATCAGTGGTATTTTAGTGACCAAAAACTCTCATTGTTATTGAAGTGTGTCAAGCTACCTGTTAAATGCACAGCCTCATGGCCAAGCGTTGCACATAACATCAACTCCAACAGCCTTGCAACTAACGTCAAAGCATAGGTAAGCATTTTTATCTATGAACTTCATATGAGAGTTCAGAGTGGCGTAATTGTACAAAACTAAGTGAAATTCACTTTATTCTTAAACAAATGATGAATAATTATTCATCAAGCACAATACAAGAATTGATAGTGTACCTAAACTAAGTGAAATTCATTTTATTCCAAACAAATGATGAATAAGTATTATTCATCGAGCACAATACAAAAATTGATAGTGTAGCTAAACTCAGTGAAATTCATTTTATTCCTAAACAAATGATGAATAATTATTATTCATCAATCACGATACACAAATTGATAATGTACCTAGTAAATATCACTTACATTATAACCTATCAAGAAACACTATGACGTTGTTTTTGTCCTTGTCGATGCTAAAGTGTGTTGTATCTAAGAAGAGAAGTCTACTCTCCAATACAATGAAGGGAGGGAAGAAAACGACACGAGACTTCAAAACATTTTCAATCTCTCCTCGCATTGAATATATCTTGGTCCAAACAAGTATTAACCCTGAAATTTTTTCCCAATCTCTCCTAGAATTCCATGTCATTTTGGTAAAAAAAGTATTAAGTATTAGATTTGTAACATTAATTCGATGTATATTGTTGATGTTCATTGAATATCTCATACATAGAAACACTTGTTGAAGGTTTTCTATAGACCTCGAAGACTTGTTAAAGATTCCACATAGACTTTGGTGATAGAAATAACAATTTTCTTGATTTGTCACGTGGCAAGTGTCACTTTGTCACTTCATTTAAACATTTACGTATATGTGTGCCATGTGGTAGGTGCTATTTCAGTGAAATACTAACGTTTGTGTGTGTCATGTGGTTGGTAGATGTCACATTCACCATTTTTCAACATGGCATGGTATATGTTAGCATTTTGCTAAAGTGGCACCTACTAAATGGCACAATACATGTCAATGTTTTTTTTCACATGACACCTACTATATCTCATACATTGAACACTTGTTGAAGGTTTTTTTATAGACCTCGAAGACTTTTTAAAGGTTCCAAATAGATGTTGGTGATAGAAATAATAATTTTTTTGATTTGTCACATGGCACGTGTCACTTCTTCACTTCATTTTAGTCAAACATTAACATATATGTGTGCCATGTGATAGGTTCTATTTCAGTGAAATAGTAATGTGTATGTGTGTTATGTGGTAGGTGACACATTGACCATTTGTCAACATGGCATGGTATATGTTAGCATTTTTCTAAAGTGGCACCTACCACATGGCACAATACATGTCAATGTTTTGCTGACATGACACATGCAAGTGATGCTCAAGGCGTGTGCGTGTGTACATATACACATATTTATGTTTCTTTGTCATGTGTAACAACAATCATATGTTGATAAGGTGTCAATTAACAAATGAACATTCAACATCAAATCAAAATGCTTATGGTGGATAATTAAATAGTCATCGAGGTAATGACAGGTTTATGTCAGCTAAGGAATACCCTAGGCTTTCTTATTGTTTTAAAGCTATGGATATCCATGCTACTTTGATGTGTATAACATTGAACATATATCAACATTGTGTCGGTTAATCAACAATCATTGGATATCAAATTATAAAATCTTAAGGAAAATAATAATTCAGGGATGATTTTAGGGGCTAAATTTCGCTCATGGGCTAATTTTCCATGGTTTTTCCAAAAATGAGATTCATTATTTTAAAAATGATTCGCCCAAATTCTATAGGATAAAATTATTTTACCTTAAAAATAGCCAAAATTTTTTAAGAACTATATAAAATACTTAGAAATTTGAATATTTTTACAAAAATATCGCCAAACATTTATACTTGACATATGAAGGATTAGTAAGATTCGCTAAGGTTCCTACATTTTAAAATAATTTTTCATCCTTAAAATCATCCCTGGTGGTTATGTGCATTAGTATTTTATTATTTTCTCATGTATCCATTGAGATGTGTGCATTCTTGAGTGGACCCATAGTAATCCTTTATAAAGAAACACTTTATTTTTTCCTTGAATTCTTATACTTGCTCATTGTCTCATGGAGCTTCTTATTTATGTTATATTTTTTTTTGAGTTAGATGTCAAATTTGATACCAAAACACATCATTCGGTATCAAATATTGGTCTTGGCCCACTTTCCTTCCCTCCCACCCATATATCTTCTTCCACCTTCACAAATGTATTTCCCTCTCCTACACACATATGAATCTGATGACTAAGGTTTTGAGCAACACTTGTAAGGCCCTCATCTTGACTAGTGTCAAGAACCTTTATTGTATGATCACCTTAGTGGAAATTGACTGGCATGGATGGAAATGAAAAATCAATGATGCCTAGATGAGTCCATTTTGGGTTCCTTGGCCCATTGGAAAGGAACAACTCAAATAAGTGAGGAACCCTTTCTTATAGATAGTGTGCACCATAGATAGTGCCATCTCACACTAGTTAGATACACCAAGAAAGGCTTGGAAAATAACTTAGCTAGAGAAGCCCAAAAAGTTTTTTGTGGTGATCCTTGTTCATAGACATGTACTTTGCATGAAAAACAAGAGAAACATAGAGAGCTTGATGACTTGGGTTCCTGGAATATATATGGAGCAATGAAATTGGGTGGTCCACACTCCATGGGAGTTGTCATGGATGGTTGGAATGTATTTAAGAAAAAGTAGCTATTGATCACAATCGTGGTATGCACTCATTGGATGTACACCATCGAGAATGCATTCGTCAAGAGAACAATCATTGGATGCACTTGCGTACATTTCTAGGTGCACTTGGGAATAACTAGATAAAATTTAATAGTTTGGGTGTAGTCATGTAGACCAAGTCCATAGAAATGAGTTGGAATCACAGATTGAGATGACTTAGATGGAAATACTGAAACGATTTGGATGGACATGTTGGCAAGACTTGGGATGACTTGGATGGACATACTAGGTGCACTTGGGAAGATTTCAATGCATTGTTGGGCACATTGTCAAACACACTTGTTTGACATGTAGGGAAGCAAGTTGGCTATGTGGGAAATGGGGTCCACCTTAGAGTGAATGGGCTTGCAAGTGCATGACAATCCCATATAGAAGGAGGACACCTCAAAGTGATAAGGCATAAGAAATAACTGAAGAGTTCATTCACAAGTACTCAAAAGGATTTTTCTAGTTGTGTGAAGTTCATGGTTGGGCATAGCAGGATAATTTGTACTAGCTATGTGAGATGAAGAAGAAGACAAGATATATAAGCGACATGCCTATGATATTTTTAGAGGTTGGATTGATCATTTGATTATTTTCCTAAGTGTAATTATAGTATGTAAATGAGAAATACACAATTGGTCACTCGCCTTTGTGGTACACTGTGATATTCTTCATATATTAAATTGTTAGGCACCTACCTTGGGTGCCACCCATACTTGTGTGTTGTGTATTATTTAAGACTGTTGTATGCTATCTTTCCTTGCATTACTATATATTTCTATGAAGTGTTAATTGTTGTTAGGATTATTTAAGGCTATGGTTGGACACATTCCTATTGTTGTATGAACTAGGTTGTGTCAGACTTAGTTATGCATCTAACATGTTGTAGCTTAAGGTGAAGTTATGTGAATTTATTAAGTAAAGAGGCCTAACTTCGTTGTAGTGGAGTTAGGCTAGCCAAGCCCCTACAATTGAGGCAAAGTAGTACCACGTGACCTTAGGTGTTGAAAAATATTTGGGTGGAGCTCAAGTTTGGAAATAAAAATTAGGGAATAATATAGGTCCATGATAGGTCATATCAAAGAAGAAGTTTTGGCACTCTTCACCACAATCACTATCATGACACGTGGTATCAAAGTAGAATTTTCTATTCTCTTCACCACCATTAGTACCATTGCAAGTGGTATACAAGTAGAATTTTTGGTGCTCTTCACCACTGTCACTAAAGTGATAGGCGGTATCAAATCATTCTTCATCACATCTAGGAAAAATTGAAGCAAAGTAGCATATTTTGGGATTATTTTTGTAGGTGACTGCAAATTGGCTTAAATAATAGAAAGGATAAACTTTTTTCCTTGGTGTAATGGGAAATGAGTAATTTTTTTTTTAATAGCATAGTCAATGATGTTGTTTTAGGTACATTTCAAGCCTTAGGTGGCAAGCTCAAGTTGATTGTTTGAGAATCGACGAAAATTATTTGGCCATACCTATGTGTAAATAGAACAATGGTCATCAATGCCAAGATGGAATCTCGGTCATCAACTTGAAACATTCAAATCAAGAGATCCATCTCTTGTATCAAGCGCATGTGGTGAAGCTAGAGAAGAATATCACATGGGACGAAACTTAGGATCAAAAGTTTCATACTTCAATAAAAAAAATTATAGAGTTGGGAACTATCTATGTTGGGATCATTCAGGAGGAAGTATTCCCAAGATGGAAATGATATTACAAGGAAGTAAGCAATATTACCTACTTTTAGAGGAAAAATTGTTGCTTGTTTCCTATGTTAATAGAATCATTTTGAAATGGACTATACGTTAAAGAGGAAATTTGAAGAGTTAGAGGAAATACAAGTGCAACTAACTTTGAAGGAAAATCCAGTAGACTTGGTAGTAAAACAAGTGAAAAAAATTCAATATACAACATTGGATGCTCTGGATACCTTGGCAACATGTTTGGGTGAGTTCTTGGAAGGAGGCCAGGAAAAACAAATTACTAAGGAAAATCCCATAGTGGATACTAGGAATATCCTTGCTATGGTTGTTGGAGGCAGCCTTGGAATCCACCTTCCATATTCCTCCTTGATCAAAACCATGGATGGATTGCTACTTAGGATCAACTAGTGGAGCCTAAGGAACTAGTAAATCTACCAAGTTTAGTGTAAGGAAATAAATACGTGGAGATATTTTGTGATGAAAATTATGATGGAAGTAGGCCATCCTCTTCTCCACATTAATTCCAAGTTGGTCATATAATTTTTCAAGTTGAAGGACAATGGTAAAGGAGGCACTAGTGCATGAGTGCCTTGGAAAAATTGTTGAGTTGCAAGAGGCAACTTGAAATCTTGAGGAAAATGTTAATTATTTTCCTTGTGAAACTATGATGATAGTGACAAAGAAATGGATTATTTCTTGGAGTAGAAAGGAAATTCAATTCTATGTGTATGAATGGAGAAAATGAATGATTCAACCAATTAAACATTGGAATTCAACCTAAATGTTGTATCTAGGAATGAATACTAGGTTGACAAGGAAGATTCTCACTCACCTTTGTATACGGGGTCCTAGGATGTGGTAGAGTGCTCCCTCAGTAGTTTGAGGATGATTTCTAGGATGATCGAGATATCATAGGATCAATAGTTGAAGGTGACAATAGTACTAGTGTGTATTTTCTCTATTAATCAAGAGGTATGGAAATCTTTCGATTTACTCGTCTAACTTAGACCATTGTCAATAGATTGCTGGAGAATTTGAGGTAAGTGGTTATGGTGGCCATATACCACCCTCTTTTTGAATATAGAACTTAGAATGATCTATTTCCTAGGATTTAGTAATGGAGCCCAATGGACCCAAGAAAATGTGACAAGTTCAATGAAGAAGTTAGAGTGTTTGGTTGAAGAGGTGACTTGACCACTAAAGAGAAAGGTGGTGACTTTGCCTTGGTATACAAGATTTGTCTAAGAATATTGAAGTGAAACATGAAGTGATCTTTTTTGGAATGAATAAGTGTGCTATTGGAACTTCAGAATGATATTTTGGTTGTCCACCTAACTAATTCAAGGAATGGAAAGTTCAATGTATAGAAGCATAGCAAAGTTGGTCAAAGTATTGATGTCACAATAGGTTTTCATGGTGAAACACTTAGAAAGCCACAACATGATTGCACTTATATCATAGTAAAAAAAAATAGATACATTGTTGTAATAATTTGGGAAAAGGAACCTATCCAAAAGAAGAAATCAGATAGAGGGTAATTTCATGTAAATTATTGCATGAAAAATACATAGCAATTAGATGAGTCAATTGCATACAAATGCATGGGTTTGGAAAATAGACTTCAAGACAATGGGTATTGAGGATGTTTCCATGGATGAAAATGAATTTTATTGGGGGAGGTTGTAACACCCTCACCTTTAGTGGCATCAAAACCTCCACTACATGATCATATTGGGGGTCATTAACTAGTACAAATAGACATGATAACATGGTGATTCCTAAATGGGTTAATTTTTGGTTCGTTGGCCCATTGGAAACACACACCTCATATATTTTGGGTTCCTTCCTCATATATAAGGCACACCATAGATAGTGGCATCTTGCACTAGTTATACACATCAATAGAGGCTTGGAAGAGAACTTATCTAGAGAAGGAAAATAATGTTTTCCTCGGTAAAATTGTCTATAGACATGCACTTTGCATGATGGACAAGAGTTACATAGATTTCTTCATGACTTGGGTTCTTTGACTATATAAAAACCAACAAATTTGAGTGGTGCAGACTTGGGGGTTGCAATGGATCATCAAAGTGTCTTTGGGAACAAGTATTCATGGATTAAAAAAATGGGATGCACTCATTGGGAATACAACATTGAACATGAATCCATTTGACACATGTCCACCAAACGTACTTGGGTGTGTTTCAAGGTACAATCAAATGAACTTGGATATTTTGGGTGTAGCATTATGGACTGGGCCAATTGAGATGAGTTGGATGGATAGACCGAGATGAATTAGAAGGATAAGACATATAATTTAGATTAATAGACCCAGATGATTTGGATAGATAGAACTAGATGATTCAAATGGATGCATTAAGCAAACTTGGGATTGTTATGGATTCTTTTTGATGATTTTTGGTGGAAATTTCTGCAACTAGGTGTTTATTGCTTGATTTTTCTTGGTGAAGTAAGTAAAATCTACAATTTCTCTTCATGATTTGAATGGTTATGGTATATTTTACTTGTTCATATTTAATATTATGAAATTACTTGCTCTTAAACCCTGGGAGAGGGACATAAATTGTTTCTTCCTCTCTCTAGTCTTTTGCACTTGTCAATTGTCAAAAGGATGTTGTTTAGATAAGATTCTATAGCCCTAAAGTGATATCACTTTAGAAGTTTGTTCTAGAACTTATTGAAGATATTTTTCAGGATTCTAAGGATGGAAGGATTCACTAGGGCCTAAGAGTGTTACACTCTAGTGAACTCATCTTTGAAGACTTCAATGCTTGAGGCCTTGAAGTGACAACACCTCTACCATTTACATGTTTTCCTTAGAACCACTACTATCATTTGTTTCTCCAAGTTAATTTGCTACTATAATTGACTCTATAAGCTGAAAAGGAACTGATTTCTACTTTCTCTTGTGAACAATTGATCAAACAAATCTTACATTTTATTCTCCTAAGCTCTTACTAACATTTACTAACTCTAGCCTCGCAAAATTAACCAATTGTGTTGGTGATGTTACAAATAGATTGTTACAACCATATAAACCTTTATAGCATGATTCATCAACTTAACTAACATTGACTTAATACACTCAAAAATATGATACCATAAGTGCTAAGTAATGTACATGATAAATGCTAAGTTTTTATGGTCATTTATTACAATTCTGAGTGGTAATTATTTTGGTTGTTACAAATCATTATTTCTTCTGTGAACTCTTTAATATACTACAATCACATATCATCCAACACAAATTTTATATTTCCTATTTTCTTTTAGGATTTACTATAATTTTGGTACTTGGAAATGCTATATATATGTTTTATTGTCCTTGTTCATCAAAGGTACCCAAAAGAACCTTTGTTGCCTCAATTTCTAAAAAACAAACTTTGTTGACTTAGTTGACCAGTGAGAGGGGGATATCTCTTAACCATATCCTTATATTTCCTAGTCCTTTAGGTCACCGGGGACACCTCCCCTGAGGTAGACCTCTTCTACTCCTAAAAGTGGGGATTTCCTATTTAGGTGATAGTGATAGGATATCATGTTGTTGTGCCAATTTCACCTACATTTCTTGGGATTTGGATAAGTACAAATTGTGCGATAACAAGGATGACTTAGATGGATGGATTGTGCACACTTGGGACAACTTGGGTAAAATTGGGTAGGCTTGGTATAATTTTTGTAGGAACTACTAGGTGCACTTATTGGACATGGTTTATCTATGGAAAAGTCACAAAGGGACGCAAGTTGGACATGTGGGAACTTGTGTCCACCTTAGAATTAAGGGGCTTGCAAGTGAACAAGAAGCTTGTATAGAAGGAGAAAACCTCAAAGTGCTAAGGCATAAGAAATAGGTGAAGAGTTCATCACAATAGTGAAAAAAGATTTATATTATTGTGCCAAGTCTAGGGTTGGGTATATTGGGATGAACTGAACTGACTAAGTGAGACAGAGATGAAGACACAAATTGTAGGATACATGATTGCATTTTCTTCAAGGGTTGGACTGATAGTTCTTGTAGTATACTTTTCCTAAGTGTAATTGTAGTCTATAAATTAGTTTTAGGTCGTTGTTCATGCTCCTCTATTGTACATTGTATCATTCTTCATATAATAAAGTGTTATGAACTTACCTTGGGTTCCACCCATACTTGTGTGTTATAGATTCTTTATAATTGTTGGATGTTACTATTCCTTGCATTACCATGTATTTGATAAGTATCGATATTGGCTATTTTTTAAGTACCGATGGGATTTTTTAAGGATGTGGTTGGATGAATGCCTATTGTTGGATGAACTAGGTTGTGTTAGACTTAGATATGCATCTAAGTTGTTGTATATTATGGTGATTTTATGGGAATACCTTAAGTGAATGGTTTTATTTTGGTTTTATTAGACATATTCTAGCCAATCCCTTGGGGTCAAGGCAAAGAAATTTAACAAAACCCTAGGTGCCTAAATATATTTTGGTGGAAATTATGTTTCCAAATAAAAATTGGGGAAGATTGAAATTATTTTACAGCACCCATTATTTCTAGTGATACAACTACTCAACCATCGACAAACCCTAAAATCACTTATATTTCAACTGACAACATCCACACCCTCCACTTGCTTAATAACCTACATCGTCTAGGCTATTGGATGTCTCTCTCTCTATTACAAGAACAAAAGCATACAAGCTCTGTATTTCTTTGTTACGACCATTTCCCATACAATGCAACTATATTTCACTAAAGTCTTATCTTCCTCTTAATCTTGTAATGAATTCCAACACACAAGTTCTTGAGTTTAGTCAAGATGCATGCAACCCAGTGGTATGATTCCCAACCTCTCTGTAGTTTTTATATCATGTTTTGGAAATCATTGATCAAATCCTCACTCTGGGATCCACATTTTTCCATTGCATAGATATCTTTGTGTGGTTCTCATCTATGGTTGATTCCCCCATTTTTGTTTTGTAGCCTTTAAAGAAGTGAATGTACAACACGGTTAGGATTTTGGTGTCAGTGGAAGTATACAAAACTAGAGACAACACATTGATCATGGCTATATAGATGACTCAAATACATCAATATTTCATTGTATGACTTATTCCATAGGTTCATAATCAATCTTCGAGAAATACTTATTGCACATGGATTTTCTAAAGAACTTCCAACATAGCCTCTTTCATCTCAAATCATGTTTCCTTCTATACACATGATCTAATAGATTTTTTGATGTAGAAAAAATCATCTTGTATTTTCCTCCTATTCCTCTCATTAGACGTGATAGATAGATACACTACCTCAAGGTAACAATACTCAATTAATAGATATACAGTTAAAACCACATTCACATTATATGAATTTCCCTAGGTGATTGATGTTCACAGTTTTGGTTGGTCACTTTGATTTTTTTCTCAAACCCAACCCCCGCCTACCCATTTTTTCCAGAATTTTTTCGACATACTCTCACATCTCAGTGTCTTATATATTTCCTCTCACCCTTTTCATTGTATTATAACCATTCTTTTTGCCATATTTTTCCCTTTATGTAGCCCTCCCACTTAGTTCTTCCATCGTTTTGTATGATGAAAATCATAAACCTAAATTGTTTCATGACTGTATCACTTCGTTGAAGGTCACCTTATTTTCCATATCTTGATCCAACCAATTTTTTTATTCACCAATTATTTATGATTATTTACGCCTATCACTTGCATTTACAGAATGAGTCTTTGAGCCATGGATGATTTTAGGGGCTAAATTTCGCTCATGGGCTAATTTTCCATGGTTTTTCTAAAAACGAGATTCACTATTTTAAAAATTCATCTTTTCAGTGAGAGATTGCTAGATTCAGCTGTATGAGAGATTGCTAGATTCATCTTTTTCATGCACTAGATCCAATATATTTGTGCAAGGGGTTTTGATATATATTTTCAAATATATTTTATGAACATTCCATGCCCATATTTAAAATATCTAGTTATGTAGTGGATTATTATCTATAATTCCACCTCACATTTCCACAATTAAAAAAAATCAACAATATATACTACGACAAGTAAATATTGTAGTAGTGTTGGGTCCCTATTTTGGCTCACTCCACACTACCAATTGGGCTTCTTTTTGTCCATTTTTTCCTATCCTTACCCATCCCAATGCTATATTTCCTTATGTTTTTAAGTCAAAGTACCAATACAAGCTACAAGGTATTTTATTGCTTAATTCATAGATTTATCTTACTCTTTAATGAACTAGAGAAGCAAAGGAATGGTTTAATTAATAATTGTTTATGTAGTTCAAATATGATCGCATGCATGAATCATGTAGCAAAAATCTTCTACAGGAATTATTGTAGCATCTTGTTTCTAGAAGTAGTGTTTTCATGACATTTTCAGAGAGATGAAAATGAATTTGGAAAATCCAAGACATGGGTTTTGTGCGGGATGTGATGATTTGAATATCGAGAAGGCATATTTCTCAGAAAATATACGAATAGGGAGATATGGATCGATATTTAAGACATTCTTTTCCAGAAATCCACATTTTTGACAGTATCCTATAATTTCCTTGATGGTTAGGATACTTTCCAAACTTCACAACTGATTAAAATCCATGGGTTTTGTGAAGAAATGCATACACATGGATACTTGCTATCTAAATTGGCCAAAACTCCAACAACAAGAACACTATACCTAGTCAACACCCCAACTAATTCCTGTAGCAAATGAGCATATTGTGATTTCATGCCTTCGGTCATGAAATCGTACCGAGATGACCGATTATGTATTATGTCTTCTCATCCATTTCTTTGAATATGATATTGTAATGTCTTGGTTATCTTTAGTATATTTTGTATGGGATTGGATGCCCATAATTGCTAGTTCTTATTTAAATATAATTGTATAAGTATTAAAGGCACTCATTCCTGGAACGTATATGGATTGATAGTAGTGATAAGAGAAAGGAGAACCGATACTTTGTATCTATACCATGTTCGATTATGAAATACAAACAAGATTATGTAGATTTATCTTCTGAATTTATGAGTTTGTAAGTGCATAGTGGGCATACCTCTGAGAGAAGCCAGGGCATCCTTCATCTAAGAAGTAGCACCCTAGTTATTTTAGTATTTGCATTAGAATTAAGTGTGATTTCATTCGCTGATATAGTTTCACAAGTTCGATTCTTGTAGCATGTGTGATATAATTATGTAGTAATGTTAATTGGTTGACATTTTCATTTTATTCATGATGTGTGGTTCAACTAATTGTTGTTGGAACATGAATTTCATGCTTGTTTTCCTGTAAGTTTGAACAATGGTCCTTTGAACAAGGAATTGTCAGAGTCCTAGTATATGCATTTAATCGTCACCAATTCTTCCCTGGATTGCAACTACTCATGATATACATCTTTCCTGCATGTATTGTTTTCTCAATTATGTTGTTATGATTTTTTTAAATTGAGGGTTGTCAATATAAGTCATAGAGTGAATCCAACAAAGTACTATTGAATATAAAAATATATATTCAACCTATAATTCTAACTTAGAATATTGATTGTTAGAAGAGAAACCATTTCCAAACAATTATGATTCGATTTAATGCTTGTGTGATTTTATTTATTTCTTTAGTGCAATTTCATTTTATTCTATGTGTATTGAAAAACTAATTTCAGAAAGATCAGATCAACATGCTTCATTGTCAATCCTTGTTCATGAATAGTAATAAAGTACCCTCTAATAATAGATTTTTAAGAGTTTCATTGCTACACATAACTTTCATTTAATTCCTCGTTTATTAGCAAATTGCTCATGTAAAGAATCTTGTTTGCATTAACTAATTCTAGTTTTTTCATCAGCACATAGATCTTAGATTAGGCTATTATCCCGCATATAATTTTCTTTCATCTTAGAAGATTACAAGCACTTGGATTAATGATTTAGTGCATGTAATTTATACATATAAATATCCCCACATTTTTGGCATCATTGTCAGGGAGATGTTAAAAGGATTATGGAACTCATAGTTAAGTTCTTTAATTTTTTTTTTTTATGTAAGTGTGTTTTTTTATTCATGTAAAAGGATGACTTGGTGAGAGATGAGTATTAATCGCATGAGTAGTTAAATTACGTGAGGTATTTTTGTAGTTAATATCACTTCATTCCGTCAATAGATTGAGTTCAAATATTTGAAGTGTATTAAGAACCCATGTATACTAATCCATTTATGAGAAGGACCTCCAAACCAACAGGATGAAATTAAGAGTGCTCAATAATTTGTTGAGCAAGGAAGGACATGCCACCACAAGGATATTCTCAAATCCTTTTCCACACCCCAAAATTTCTACCAAGGATGAATTTGCATTTCAGAAATTAGTGGAGGAACAGAGGATCCATGAACATATTCTACAAGAAGAGGATCTGAAATTTTCTTCTAGTAGTCCTTGTGATAAAATACAAGAGATCGAAGAGGCATGCATCACATCTGATGAAGATCAAATACTAGATCCATAGATCAAATAATTTTTGGCATGTTTGTCCCCAACTCCTTTGTGCATTATGAAGCATGAAAACCACCTTTCAAAAGAATATCATGCCATGATGACCAGCAAAATCTAAGGATATGAAGAATATATTGAAATTTGGTTCCAAACAGTCATCAAGCCACAACACCACTCCATATTTCAACAATTCTTGGCATTATCTCCACAAGAGTAGCTGGCCTCTCATATCCCAGTACTTATCAAGGTATACTTTTTAAATTTGGATATGAGTTTAACTGAGATCCTATTACACAAATGGATTCATTGGAAGTATTCCTACGCTTGAAAGAAATTTTATTTTGTTTCAAGTAGACTAGGATAAGGTATAAAAATAAACAAATAAATAAAACAATACAGAGAAAAATAAGTATAACATTGAAAACAAATATTCCTAGTGCATTTAGACACAAACATTCTTGAAAACTAGGTTTCTAGCTAGAAAGGTTCACAATAAAATTATACATACAGTTGTTGGTTCAATCTTTCATTTATAGTTCTTCAATCATTTTTTATGATTATTGAGTTGGATGATGGCAGATTCACTAAGGCCCTCCTTTGAGCAATCTTGGACCATCAAATTCAACTCATTATATGGGTACCAAGATAAAAGATTTTGATAATCCCTTGGAACTTGTATGCCTCAATGACAAGTTTCCTCGCTAACAACAATGGGAATGCATTAATTCCTTCCGATTGTTAAATCCTGCAAGTTAGTGGACCACAACACATCCATTCGTGCTTGGCAGGATGCATTCAAGTACCTTGATTTTCATTAACATTACTGGAGAGTAATATCATGTTGGTTAACGGCATGCGCCAATGGTCAATAATCCAAGGATTCCTCTCCATGTTCAACTTCAAGAAAAACTATTCACATGGAAGGGAATGTATATAAAAGGGGTAAAGAAAAATATTTTTTCAACAGTTCAACCAAAACAATCATGAAACATTCAATTTTTAGTTCATGTAGTAGTTTTTCATATTCTTGTTCCTATTCATGTTCCAGTAGCATTTCATTTCCGAGATTATTTGTATATAATATATTGGGTTCTAAAATATATTGTACAATTTTTGGTAAATAAAGATGTACATAGGATCTCCATTCTAGTTGATATTCTCTGTTATTAGACAACATAGAAATTATGTGAATTCAAGGGTGTAGATGGATTGCTACCAGAACTTTATATAAAATGTTCAACCTAAATTTTTTTGCAACAATTCTTAGTACATATAATTCTGCTCCAAGATTTTGTAATAAGAAGTCAGATCAACCTTTTACTTGTTCAATATATACATCTTCAACAACAAATCATTCCACTCCGTCTACCATCTTCAGTTGCAACATTCATAGTTAATATTTAACATTGATTATAGATCAAATTAAAGTGTAGAGTTTCATATCAGATTATCTCCCTCATGATAGAATAAATAATGTTTTTTTTGTGATCACAACTTCAATAAAAACATTCATTCCCTCCAACTATATTGTAGTTGTAGGGTATTCAGCCAAAGGAATTTTTTTATAGACCCATGTTCCTGTAGTTATGGGATCTCTATAGTGATTAAGGGGAATCTTGTAGCTTGTTTTTATTTTATTTTCATGGTTTGATATCGGTTTTGATGGAATTAAGAAAGAACTATATGAATTCAATAGTTAAATAATCCCCCCCCAACTCCATTCATCATGATGTATCCATTTTAAACTTCAAGCATCTACATCAACAATCCATTTCAATAACAATATTCAACATCCTTGGTATGTTCACTCTTCAAAACCCCAAGTCTTCCTACAATCATGCACATTCCGTCCATGTAAGTATCTTTGAAAATGAATAATAAGGTAATTGGAGGTAATACATTTATGTTTCTTCCTATTTCATTTAAAGAGCTGGAATTTTATGAAAGTTGAAATACTTGATATTATTGTGATTCCATCACACCCTTATAACCACCATTCATTATCATACCTCTTCTCCTATATTATATCGACCCTCTGTCATCATATAACCAATGAATCGAAACTACCATTTTTTTCCTATCATTCGACTTAGTGTAGAGATTCCAATTCTGTGTGTCCCAACATTTCCATGCCACGGTTCTTCCCGGTGATTGGTGTATATTGTATATGGGTAAAGGAAGTATGTGCACAACTCCTCGATTCAAATTATCAACAAGATGACTGGACCAAGGGTATACCATGATCCTGTATAAAAGAACAATGGTGGAACCCCTTATGCAACCCACATAAATACTTGAACTACGAGGGGAGGTATGCCACAAACATTTTTATATCATATTCAATTATTGCTTCATTGTGATTTTGATGTCAAGCTCAATTTTCCATATTTCCTTCAGAAAATCCTTGGTAATATGATATGAATCTTAGGGGAGCATATAGTCTAAGTTCGGATGTAAAAAGACATAAATACATATAAGTGTAAAAGGGAGCATTATGAACATGTAATAAATGGAGTTAGTTGTTCAAAATTGACTTTGTCAAGAAGACACCTTGTAAGAAAGGAAACAGGAAGAGAGTTTAGATCAGGAAGAAGAGGTCCTAAAATTGGCCTCATTGCATGTAATGGTTCATCTTAATAGAATCCTTATTTTCCAACTCTCTCTCTATTTCTTATATTTTTGTGGTGTACTTTGTTCATGCATTCTTTATCAATGTTCTTGTGATTCATTTCATGGAATATTGATTGATTGATTAGTATGATTTCTCTCCTCCTCTCTTGATATCAATCCTTCTATATCCCATTCCTCAAGATCTGAATTAATGGTATCAGAGAAAGGTTATCACTCCACAGGAACAAGGGTTTGAAGCATGTTGTGGGTTGAAATATTTGCAGCCAAAACAAATATCCTTTTGGTACTCTCAGAATCCCTGTGTTGGGCCATACACTGTGATCATCACAATTGGTCCATAGGCACTACATGGTTTTTCTTCCTTTGAATCATTGTTCACCATTGCAGGAGCATCCATACATGGATTTACTACATCCATTGTTCTGCAACATTTTCATGGTGAGTTTTTGTGACCTCTATAATATCCCTTACTTATATACAAACCCTTTACATTCTTTGTATGACCTCCATATAAGTAGAGTCTTGGACGGATTGCAAGACAACCCTCTTCTGCAAACTTTACAAAGATATTTTTACCTCCACACAATGTTTTATAGGCTTGATCATAGCTCATCGGAAAGTTTTTTTCTTCATACCAAATGGTTATTTCATGAAATTTCGTTTCGTTTCTTGGTTTGAGAGATATCACTCATTGAATATTTGCATGTCTTTGTTCTAACATGAACTCGTGTACCTGGACTTCAGAAATATTTTTCTCACTCCATGGGTTACCTCAAAAAAAAATTCATAGCTCATAGGAAATTTTTTTCCATCACCTCGAATGGGTATTTAGAAGAATTTTGTTTTGATTCTTGGTTTGAGAGATATCATTCATTGAAGATATGCATGTATGTGTTCAAATATGGCTGCACATACCTGACACTTCAACAAGATTTTTCTCACTCCATGGGCCACCTTAGAACAAATTCCATATACTTATGGAAAAATATCTTCAGTAGCTCAAATGGGTCTTTGACGAAATTGGAATTCATCACTTGTAGCAGAAGTTATAAATAAATTTGCAGAAGGATGTTCATAGCCCCCAAAGTCACGAGTTTTCCATATTATTTTTATAATTTCAGTATTTATTTAAAATTTATTTGTTTTTCTACCCATGTACAATTCCATTGTCAACTAGGGTATGTCTCAACCACAAACTCATGATTATGGTTCAACCAAACAAAACCCTTCTCTTAGTTGGACATTGGCACATTGTAATCATAATGGTATGATAATGAGGTTTCTCTTTTTAGCATGGGTGAAATGATGGGGACCATGATTTTCTAAGCAGGGAGGATTGATATGAATATTAGGGGGGAATATAGTCTATGTTCAAATGTTAAAATCCATAAATTCATATAAGTGAAAAAGGGAGCATGATGAACATGTAATAAATGGACTTAGTTGTTCAAAGTTGACTTCATCAGGAAGACACCTTATAAAAAAGGAAATAGGAAGAGAGTTTAGATTGGGAAGAAGAGGTCCTAAATTTTTCCTCATTGCATGTAATGGTTCATCTTAATAGAATCATGCTTCTCCATCTCTCTCTCTCTTTCTTATATTTTTTTGGTGTACTTTATTCATGCATTCTTCATCAATGTTATCATGATTTATTTCATGGCAGATTGATTGATTGATCGATATGATTTCTCTCCTCCTCTCTCGACATCAAGCATTCTATATCTCAACCCTCAAGATATGGATTATAATATGTCTCAGCAAATCAAGATAAATTCGAGGAATCCACATAAACACCTCTATCATCACCATGTTAGTCAAAATTTTGATTATTGAAGAGTTGCACATCAGAAATGATACTTTGGAATTTTTTTTAGTCATAATGAATTTGTTGAGAAAAATGTTGAGGCCAAGGTATGAAAGTTTACAAACAAGATTTTAATCATTATAATGGTGAAAACCTCAGCTCCCTTGGAGTGAAGGGGTTCATTTCTCCTGCAGTAAATTCAAGAAGGGAACATGTGAAGAAGACTCAAGAAACATAACTACCTTGAAGGTTTACATGAAGTTTGGAAAAGCAAAGTAAGGGACTGTAATGTACCTCAAATTTCCCAAATTAAATTTTTTTTTGTCAGGGCACATTAAAGTTCCTTGAATCTTCAACATTTGATTGTGAAACAAAGATAATCCATTAGACATATATTTATTCATTTATTGTATGCATAGCATAGTTATCATCGTTATTGTATTAGATTCATACACTTTTTTGAAATTAAGAAAGTTGCGACTAGGGATATCCTAGCCCTTAGCATAACTGTCATGTCTATGTCAAGTAATGATATCTAAAATACAACACGCAATAGACTATAGACATCAACATGCCCCATTGTAAATCCTTGGTGACAAATTGGAATAGATCACCCTCTAACAATATATTGTTAATAATTTCATTGCTACACATGCATGTCATTTAATTCATCGTCTATTAGAAAACTTCTCAAGTAAAGAATATTGTCATGATTAATTAGTTCTAGTTGTTTTCATCAACACATATATATTAGATTAGGCTATGATCCTCCATATGCTTTTCTTGCATATCACAAGCTTATGAGCCCTTAGATTGATGATTTAGTTTCTATAATATATACATATAAATATCCCCACAAGTAGCCTCCTCCCATAGAGCCTATATCTCCTCCCTTGTTCTTTCTGATCATAAGGATTATTAAAGAAATTATTAGCAAGGAATGTTTGGAACATTATCCTCCCCAAAAACAACACAACTCTATGATGCAAGTTATGCGAATGAATATCATACTTACAATTCATTTGATTGAAAACAAGCAATATTAGATAGGACAGTTGCCACTTGATACTTTTTTCTCACACATGCATTATTTTTTTCTTTAATATGCCACTATCTTTTCATACATGCACAAAACATTTTGTATTCGGATGCATGGCTAGAAATTGTAGCTTTAGTTCCTTCGATTCATTCCCCACACTAACTACTCATATTCAACGATAGTCATTTAGAATATATTTGTATATCTACTATCTTATCTTTATTCCCACCTAGACTACTCATCTTCAACAACAACAATTTTGATCAGATTTTTTGGGTGTTCCATCCCACTCTGACATGCACTGACTCTTGTGTTTGATCTCCCTACTCCACTCCTAAAATGAAGTTGAAGTCTTTCTCTAGAAAAAAGTCATTGAAAAATTTAGTTTATTGATCTTGGCCTTCCCACCTAGACCTCCTTTGACAAATTATTTTTCAGTCCTTGCTTCAATACTAAATTGAAGTGGTTTCCTTTCTCCAACAAGTAGACTCAAAATTGACTTCTCCTATCAATATATACATGATTTCCAAGATATTTCCTCTATAACAAAGAAGTATTAGTGGTCCAACACTATATACTACCACATGCATGCTTTGTATAGCATTCATAGATCCTAATGTAGACATACACTCATTGGCATGGGCACTTCTCACAATCAAATTCTCCCTCCCTAGTGCCATTCCTATTTTAAGAGACATTGTGGGACTACAATGACTCTTTTATGTCACATTTTATGATGTTGGTACTCTCCTTGGCTCTCTTTTTCTCAATATCGTCAATGCATAGAATTCCCACAACAACTCAATAATAATATTCTAGCTTCACATACTCTAGAGAATTCATTATTGACAACAAAAGTCATCAGTGCATTCAAACATTCTTCTTTGATGTTTTCATTCCTCCACTGGGATAAAAGTGGGAATGCTTTCAAACTGAACAGGGAGGAACATATGTAGATTGTTCTTGAAATCCAACCAAGGGGGATTCACCGACATATATGATGGTGTCCAACTCAACATCTAGAGCTTAAGGGGATCCTCTTCATTTATATATCATAAAATAATTGGTTTGTGGTGTGTAAGCATGAGTACTAGTTAGTTAGCCACGAGGCTACATGAATTAGTGTTTTTTTGTTTTATTTTATCCCTTGAGTTGTGTTCATTCTTGAGTGGACCAGTTTAAATATTTTATTAATGGTATGGGCAAAGAATAATAAATAAGTCATTTTTTCCTTGAATGAGTAGACTTTCTCATTTTATTGTTGCTTCTAGGTTGCAACTTCACTCCTGTTATTTATGTCATCTTTATTTTTGGGTTAGATATCATAATTGATTTATTATATTCGTTCCACAATGGAATTTTACTCCCAACCAACATAAGCGGTTGGTATGTAGGAATTCCTTACATTAGTACCCAAATAAAGGGTTAGAGTGCATCCTAAATATAGATAATAGGATTTTCCATATTAGGTGAGATAGGACTCCAATTTGGGGGCCATATTCTATTTTAGGATTTAATCCAATTTTGTCTCATGCGTAGAATGGGATAGTCCTCCTATATTAACATGGACTACTTCATCTTCCATTAAAGTACAATGCTTAGATTTCTACGCCCCACCTTGGTTTCTCTTTCTCTTTCTTTACCACTTTTTTGAATTGACATATTTTAAATATGAACTCTATCCTTTTACAAATCATAGTCATCTTTGATTATTCCCTCTTATTGTACTCTATATGAGAATACCATTTATGGGTCTCTTTTTAAAAAATATCCTCCATAATGATGAATTTTTCTTTATGAACTTCAATTTGTTTATTATTCAAGAGCATCGCTCCACCTCAACAATGCGCTAGCTATCTAGAACATCAAAGCACATTCAAGGAGGGGAGAGGTGCCAACCCTCTCATTTTTCCCTCAATTTTAAAATTTAAATGTAATTAAAAGCAAATTAAATGTTGTAAGGCTCGAGCATAGCCGAGTTATTTCCTTTGTACAGGAAGTAGTTAGATTCGCCTTTAATGGCTAGTTGTAGGATGATCTATATCTGATTTGGGCTAGATTCTCATTCAATGTAATATTCCTCAGTAGTTAGGCATTGTAATGGTGATTAGACACCACTAGTGTATCTTGGAGGGAAGGCTCGAGGAGCCCCTCTTTTGTAAAATATCGTAATCAATTATTCATTATTCGTAGAGGAGAAGGAGGGGAGAGAGGTGAGACTCTTTTGTAGTCCAAGCTTGTACACATTGTAAACAAGCATTCATATTTTTACAAAGAAAACAGTTGTTCCTGCCTATGAGTTTTCTATGCATTTATGTGTTTGAAGAATGTTATCTATGTGCTTGTGAATGTATGTTGTATATGTATGTGATAGGTTTCATCTGCAGGATAAGGATATAATTTTTCTGGCTGTGAGTTTTATTAAATTGTTCTGGGCTCTTTAGGATAAATGCAAGGAGTGCATGACAGAGTCCTGGAAACTATGTGAGCCAACACAAAGAGTCTGTATCTGAAATTTTCTTTGAATTCAGAGAAGAACATGCTAGGAGTGAAACCTAGGATAGTCTCAAACTCAGGAGGAGCCTCAAGGTCATAGAACACCTTGGAGGGAGAACTGTACAAAGAAGGCACACAAAGAAGAATTGTAGAAGATTTTGTGAAGCTCTGCCAGGAGGAAATTGAGCGGGTGCAAGTGTGCACATGAGAACTCTGTTTCAAGTTCAGAGGAAGAGAAATGTCAAGGAGAAGACACCCCAGAGTTACTGAACACTCTGGAAATCTTTCGGATGAGAAACTGCCTCGGAATTTCTAAACACTCTCAAGGAGTGAAGTTGTGCAAGGAGTGTAGAAGACCAACATCCTGTTGAAGGGTTGGTAGAGGCTTTGGAGGAAAAGAGAACAGAGTGTGACAAGAGGGCACAAAAATCCTTTGAAGATTAGTAGAAGGCCGAGAAATTTTGGAAGGCTGAGGAACTAGAAGTCTCAGGTGAGATAGTGAAAGTGTGCACGAAGACTCTGCACAACGAGCAGAGGCCAAGGACCTTCATAGGTTCAAATTGTGAAGACAGTGTAGGTTCACACTAAAGAGAGTGTAAGTTGTGCACCAGAGATAGAATTACTTCAAGTCCAAAATCTCATAAGGAGAAGATAAAATCAATACCCAAGAGTCGCACTCGCAGGAGAAATATCAAAGGCCACAGTCTTTGACACTTGCAATTTTTTCCCAATTTTGGGAGAAATCTAAAGCTTGTGTGGAGGAGCAATAGCAGCCGTCAGATCAATTGAAAAGGAAGACATCTGGACCACTAAATTATGCATCCAGATACCAACAAGGAGTGCATAGATAAGAGAGATAGATACCAACAAGGAGTGCATGGATAAGAGAGACAGATCCCAGCTGTCGAATCTGAGCATGAAGGACCAAGAACCATTGGATCCAGAGGTAAGTGCATGAGCCTTAAATCCTTTGAAAGTGCACAGGGGAGTGAAATTGTGTAGTATCGAAGTCCCGAAGTGGATCAAGACCATACATAATCAAGAGAGACATGTGGTGTATGATATGGAATTATGGAGCATAGGCACTCCGGGGAAATCCAGGTGAGTAGCGAGTAAAATCGTTGAAGCTTCGAAACCCAGAGCTCATATCAGTTGTTGGTGATATGAAGGGACACATGGAGCAAGATATGAGACTCTGGAGGAATTATGCTCCAGGATATTTCAGACAAGGTGGTCACAGAACTACCGAAGTCCCAAAGGCAGAGCCAATCTCCACCATTGGTTAGAGAGAACACATGGTAGTAGATATGGAGGTCCGGAGGTATCACCATTAAGAGAAATTAGAATAAGATGAATCAAGAACTCTCGAAGAGCTGGGAGTCAGAGCTAATCACAACCGTTGGATGGCCGAGGAGTGAGAATCATCGATCATGCCATTCATGTTTGCGGTTAGGGGCTCAGAGGAATAGGCGACAAGAGAAGGTGAAGATGCACAGAGCCTAGAGCTCGGAAGCACCCTTTGAGTAGGATCCTGGTCATAGTCCACGGTCACATGTCATTGATGTTGAAGAAAGGGGATATAACCTGATATTTTATATTGAAGGCATGGGAAGCTAGAGAAAAGTGCCTGAGGGGTTCAGGTCAGCACAGACCTGCACTAGAAGGAGAAAAAAGGGCCCGAAATAGTTGGGTATCAACATATTTTTCCCATAGTTTGGATTGGGGTCTCTTGAAAGACTCTGCGAGTGTTTAGAGGTCCTCGTTCGCTATTTTTACCATAAAGAATAAATTAGAGGCTTATGGATAAGATTTTGTGGTTCCAGTAGGGGTCGAAGAGGCGATTCAACTTAGAAATTTGAATATCCTTGACAGGGAGGTCACAGAACCCCCAGGACGGAAGGGGGGATGCATCAAGTAGTATCACAACATAGGAAAAGGTTTTGTATGATACCATCAAGTGGTATCAGAGCCACATATTAAATTTATGTAGGCAAGGAGAGGCAATCTGATACCATCAAGTGGTATCAGAGCTTGATTTTGCTTGCAGATAGCAGGCAAAGGCAGGAAGATATAATATGATAACATCGGATGGTATCAGAAGCTTAAATTTTCATATTTACACAGCAGGTGAAGGAAGGAGAGTTTTGATGCTCTGTGTGAAGGATTGCTACAAGTTCACAATAGTCAAATAGACAACCAGGTGGGTTGTAGGAGAATATGGAGATACTCTCAGTTGCAGAGTGGATAGTAGACAACCAGGTGGGATGAGGTAGAAAAGAGAATGGCTATTGAAGGCCATACGCATGGTCGAAGAAAATACCTCCAACAGAAAAGAAAGGCACAGATAGATAAAGAGCTCGAGGAAATCAGAGCATAGCTCGACAGGCTAATGTTGGAGATGCAACAGGAGTCCCAGGTACATTGGAGGTATGAGTGGCCCATGAAACATAAAATAAAATGGCATTTCTAGAAGTTGTTAGCCAGAAGACATCAACAATAATTGAGGAGGTGGATGAGTGAATTTGAAACCCTCAGTGACACCGAGGAGCATGTTTGCATTTGCGAGCCAAAAGTTGGAGAAAACCTTAGTGATGAGGAGAGAAGATTGAGCAAAGATCTCATAGACTTCCAGGAGGGAAGAAGAGGAAATGAATATTTCCAAGAGGGAAATGAGCTGAGATCAATGGAGGATCTCATAAACTGCCAGGAGGGTAGTGGTGAATTTTCAAATTGCTAGGTGGAAAATAAGATGAGATCATCTGAAGATCTCATAGACTGCCAAGAGGGTAGTGATGAAATCCCACATTTCCAGGTGGGAAAGGGATATGACGTGAGGCTATCTAAAATTCTCAGGATCTTAGATCAGTAAGGAGAGATGATGGAGGAGGATCAGAAATGCATTATGATCATTGGGGGAATTGAGATATTCCTTCCAGATAGCCCAGTTGAGGCCAGAGAATGTGTTGCAAATGAAACAACAGAAGGACATCCAATGCCAACTTTCATAAAGGAGAAGAAGGAGAAAACATCAAAACCTACCCAAGTAGTAGTAGAAGGAGAAGAGAATTCAACATAATTTCTCAGAATATTCAACCAAGAAGCTGAACAGGAAGGGACTATAGAACTAGAGCCTGCAACAGAAGAGGAAGAAGACAGCATGGATTTTTCTTATCTGTGTGAAGAATTGGAAGCCTTGGAGAAAAGGGTGATAGTGCAAATTCAACACATCCATCAAGATAAGTTGGAAACAAATGAAGGAGCATACCAGTCTAGGGAGAAACTAGAGGAAGCTTGGAGTGTACCAGTAACAAAACTGGAATAAGTTTAGTTGTCAGAGGAGATGGTTGGACAAAAGTCGAGTAAGGAAGATGAAAAATATGAAACTATAGGGAAGTGGCAAGTTAAGGCAACAGAATAAGAAAACAAGATGGGAGATCAGGTTGATCTGCCCTTTGTTCAGCAGGAGGATATGAAATAGAGCATTATGCAAAGAAGGAGCCAACCAGCAGAGCAACTGGAAGAGGTGATACAGGAGATTAGAGAGATCATGTTGAGATCAGTACAAGAAGATTTTAGCAGGGGAAAGATGAATAGAGGAGGACATGCAAGAGAAATAGGGAAGCAACAACAACAACATGAAAGAACAAGAGCAGGTGGACAACTCCAAGGGAGAGTTTGGGATCCAGGTGGATCTCAACAATGGAGTAGAGGAAACTCATGAGCATGAGCTCATGATTTTTCCAGCAATGGATTTTGATGCAGGAGCATCTCTCCACCTTAACAAAGCGCCATATATCTAGCACATCAAAGAGCATTCAAGGAGGGGAGAGGTGCCATCCCTCTCATTTTCCCCTCAATTTTAAAATTTAAATGTAATTAAAAGAAAATTAAATGTTGTAAGGCTCAAGCATAGCCGAGTTATTTCCTTTATACATGCAATAGTTAGATTCTCCTTTAATGTCTAGTAGGCTGATCTAGGTCTGATTCAGACTAGATGCTCATTCAATGTATTCTTCCTCGGTAGTTAGGCATTGTAATGGTGATTCGACACCACTAGTGTAGCTTGGAGGGAAGGCTCGAGGATCCCCTCTTTTGTAAAATCCCATAATAAATTATTCATTATTCGTAGAGGAGAAGGAGAGGAGAGAGACATGACTCTATTGTAGTCCGAGATTGTCCACATTGTAAACAAACATTCATATTAATACAAAGAAAGCAATTTTTCCCACCTGAGTTTTTTTTCAATTTATGTGTTTAATGAATGTTATATGTGTGCTTGTGGATGTATGTTGTATGTGTATGTGATAGGTTTCATCTGCAGGGTAAGGATAGAATTTCTCTGGCTGTGATTTTGGTTAAATTGTTATGGGTTCTTTAGGCTAAATGCAAGGAGTGCATGACAAAGTCCTGGAAACTTTGTGAGCCAAAAAAAAGAATGTGTATTTGAACTCTGCTTCAAGTTTAGAGAAGAACATGTCAGGAGTGCACCCTAGGATAGTCTCAGACTGAGGAGGAGCCTCAAGGTCACGAAACACCATGGAGGGAGAATTATGTAGAGAAGGAACATAAAGTAGAATTGTTTAAGATTATGTGAAGCTCTGTCGGGAGGGAATTGAATCGGTGCAAGTGTGCAGAAGAGAAATCTATTTCAAGTTCATAGGAAGAGAAGTGTCAAGAAGAAGACACCCCAGAGTTATTGAACACTCTAGAAATCTGTCAAATGAGAAACAGACTCAGAGTTGTTGAACATTGTCAAGGAATGAATCTTTATAAGGAGTGCACAAGGCCAACATCCTATTGAAGGGTTGGTGGAGGCTCTGGAGGAAGAGATCACAAAGTGTGTTAGGAGGGCGCAAAAATTCTTTGAAGAGGAGAATAAGGGAAATACCTTTTGGAAGGTTGAGAAACTGCAAATCTTAGGTGAGATAGTGCAAGTGTGCACAAAGACTCTGCACAATGAACAAACGCCAAGGACCTTCATAGGTTCAAATTTTGAAGACAATGCAGGTTTAAACTTAAGAGAGCATAAGTTGTGCACTGGAAAAGGACTTACTTCAAGTCCAAAATATTAGAAGGAGAAGAACAAGTCATGACCCAAAAGTCAGGCTCACAGGAGAAATCTCAAAGGCTGCAACCTTTGACACTTGCAATTTTTTCCCAATTTTGGGAGAAAGCTAAAGCTTGCGTGGAGGCGTTGTAGCAGCCATCATATCAGCTGTAAAGGAGGAGATATGGACCATTGAATTTTGTGTCCAGATACCAACAAGGAGCATGTGGAGAAGAGAGACAGATCCCAGCCATCGGATCTGGGCGCGAAGGACCAACAGTCATTAGATCCAGAGGTAAGTGCATGAGCCTTAAATCCTTTGAAAGTGCACAGGGGAGAAGAATTGTGTAGTCCCAAAGTCCTGAAGTGGATCAGGACTATCCATCATCAAGAGAGACAAGTAGCAGAAGATCTGGAAGTCCGGAATAGAGGAACTCTGGGGAATCCAAGTGAGTAGTGAGTAAAATCGTCAAAGCTAAGAAGCCTGGAGCTCATCTCAGTCATTTCTGTTGGGAAGGGACACATGGAGCGAGATCTGAGACTCTGGAGATATTGCGCTCCAAGATATTTCAGATAAGGTGGTTTCAGAACTACTGAAGTCCTGAAGGTGGAGCCAATCTCCACTGTTGGTTGGAGAGAACACGTGTTAGTAGATTTGGAGGTCCGTAGGTATCACCCTTTGAAGAAATTGGACCAAGATGAATCAAGAACTCCTAAAGAGCCAAGAGTCGGATCTAATCACACTCGTTGGATGCCCGAGGTGTGAGAATCGTCAATCGTGCCAGTCGTGTTCGCGGTTTGAGGCTTGGAGGAATATGCGATAAGAGAAGGTGAAAACGCCCAGCGCCTGGAGCTTCAAAGCTCCCTTTGAGTAGGAGCCTGGTCATAGTCCATGGTCACATGTCATTGACGTTGAAGAAAGGGGATAAAGCCTGAGATTTGAGATTGAAGGAAAGGGAAGCTAGTGAAAAGCGCCCGAGGGGTTTTGGTCAGCACAGACTCTGCAAAATCATTGGGTATCAACAGAGTTTACCCATGGTTTGGCTCGGGCTCTCTTGAGAGACTCTACGGGTGTTTATAGGTTCTCGTTCGCTATTTTGAGCACTGGGAAGAAATTAGAGGCCTATGGATAATATTTTGTGGTTCCAACAGGGGTCAAAGAGTCGATTCGGCTCAAAAATTGGAAGATCCTTGACTGGAAGGTTGCATAATGCCCAGGAGGGAAGAGGGGCTACATCCATTTATCAATTAGTTGGGTAGTCATGTAAATTGGGACCTTAGTGATGATGTAATTAATGTTAATCCCATCACATTGTTGATACATTAGTAATCGAGAGACAACATCAATTACTTGAACCCATGATGAGGAGTTAACACGTTCCTTGTCCTTGGTCTCCTCTTGAGTGGGATTACATTTAGCATGCCCCTTGCATATTGTACATTATTGTAAGAAAATTGTTGGTTTCTATGGGTATGCATAGTTTCCATAATGTGACCCAGATGACAACAATTTCATGCTAGGAAGGGCTCTTATTTTTGGACCTCGAACTCTTTTTGGGATTTAATTTGAACAATAATTCACACATAATATTGTATAACTAATTCAAGTGCATGCCTTATTTATCACTAAAATAGAATATGTGTGTAGCATGTTTCACAAGAGAATGCACATGTTTTGTGATGTGAAATTCAGAGTCAAGTGGGATCTTAGAACATGTGGAAAATTTGAATTTCAAAAGAATATGCTTGTTGATGTTCAAATTGGTCAAAATTTCAACAATGACCTCACGAGGATAGAATCTGCCTGCATTTTTAAAGAGGCGTTACTCCTCTGTTATTGCTTGAAATAAGTTATGAAAAATTGATTTAAAATAGATAAAAAGTATATTCACAAAGAAATGCTAATGAGAGAATGACCAAGAACTTATTTAAAACTTAAACATGATATATTTACAATAATATACAAAAGTAAAGGAAACATTAGATACAATTGATATATTCCTCACATCCATCACAATATAATCAAGATTTGGTCAAATTCAAAAGACAGAAAAATATGAGGCTACAATGAAGATAACTTTAAATGAGTATGACATTTAAAACTGAAATATAATATGATAGGAACACTCCAAAATTTTAATCTCATAGATTCAAAGTTTGAGAAATCATTAAAGTTGCACCCCAAAACAGTTCTCTCGGGAGCTCAAAAAATAATAGTCTGGTTTTAAAATGAAATATAAATTAAAAGATAGCATTTGTCCAAATGGACTAGGATGGGGCTCCCATGGACCTTTAAAAGATAGATCTCAACCTTTAATAAGAAGAGGAAAATGATTAGAAATCAATTATTGATTCTCAAAAAATGAAAAGACACAATTCGGTGATTTCCAAATGAGAAATATGAAATATGGTAAATTATGAAAGATGATTGTTTGAATTATTGTGATGAAATCTCTCTTTTTCATTTTCCTACTAGTGTTTCTTTTATAATATCCTTTGTTGGAAATACATGAATGATTACAATTGCTTCTTCTTGTTATGATTCATTTATTTTAATTAAGGCTTTCTTTAAACAAATTTTGATATATTCCCTCATTAGTGACACAATTATTTATTTCCTTACTTTAATATTGAATAATGAATTTTCTAAATATTTAAATTCCGTCGAGAGTTGATGAAGGGTATCCTAAATGTCATTATTTTTATTCACATATCACACCAACCAACTCTTTAACTATGTTTCTAAATATTTGGTTAGGTTGTTGAACTTTTCTACTGATGTAATCATTAATGAGTCCAACATTTCCTCTATTTGTTCTTTTGATAAGAGTATTGAATTCAAAATCAAGTGTAGGTCCTCGACATCTTCGGTCGACCTAGCCAGTTGCAATTCAATCAAATTCAAATGTAATTCATCTATTTTTATACTTGTAACATCACAGTAAGCTAAAATTTATTTTAAACAATTTATTCTCTTTAACCAACATGCCTTTAATTTTTTTATACGAATTTTCAAACGAAAATTCTCTTCTTTTCTCTGGAACTTGCTAATACTTGAAACCTTTTCCATAAAATCATAAATGTCCCCTTTGTAAAATTCTGTCATTTTCAAAATATTCTTGAAGATATTTCCTAAAACTTTTCATTCTCAAGCCTAAAGAAACAAATATTGTTGCCAACTCCCATTTTTCGAGAATCAAGGACATTCTCTTTTGGATATTTTCATTGACATACCACCTGATTGCAACAACTAAACTTGATGTTTCTTTTAGTCTTGAGATTAATTATGGTCTTCCCTCAAGACATCCTTAGGGATGTATGGTGGAAAATGGACTACGAAAAAATGGTGGGGGAATTAAAGCATTTTCCAATTATCTAACTCTATCTTTTAAAATGGTATTTTCTCTCTCTATATCTCCAATTAACATTTTTAGAGCTTCCCTTTGGCTTCCAGAATTTTTACGATCTTTGAGGGTGGGACCCCATTAAAATCAAGTTTTGAATTCCTTTTTTCTTGAATCTTCTTATTTTTTGCAATGATCTTCTCAATAACTAATTTTCTTCAATTTTTGTTGAATGTGTCAGTGTGCAAGGTTAGAGACACCTCTTAGAATATGATTGGAATATATTCAATATTTACATTGATATCCATGTCTTCCAATATGATTTATTCTCTCAGTATAGACTCACTTTTTCCCTCTTTATTTGTGCCTCTTTTCCTCTTACTAGAAACTGGCAGTTTATGTTGTTTTTCTAGATTTCCCTTAGGAGGGTGTTGTTCTCCTCCATCATCGAAATTATCTATTAGCACATAAAATTTTCAAGGTATTTAGAGTTGTGTTTCCTGCCTAGGTCTGTAATTTTGTCTGTCTTTCCTCCCTGTGTAGACCCAATTGTAATTTTTCCTCTAGGCTTGTGGTTTTCCTTTTATCTTTCTTCATCCAGTTGATCGACCCATTTTCCTTGTCAGACCGCCCGGAAGTCAGCGGCCATAAGCCTTTATGTTTTCCATAGGGTCGATACATTTCTCCCTTTGCCTCTAGCATTGATCCTCTTATTCTCCTCGAGCTTCCAGCCAGTCACCCAAGTCTTCCTCCTACTCACCCTTACTACAATTTACTGTCTAAAGTTAAACCAAGACCTCACCTGCTCGTGCATGTAAGTCTCATTTTCTGAGTTAAAACGATATTTTCTTAAGACTGTGCCCATTTGACCCCTTTTAACCAATTTGTGACATAAACTATGATGGGTATCATGATTACCTCTGCCACAATCCAAGGGTGACTTCTGGTGCTAACATTTATTTAGTCTTCGTGGGGGATAGAGTCCTCCCTACGAGGCTCTAAGAAATCCTTTTGTGGCTTCAGTGCCTTAGTGTTGGGTTGTGGAGTCTTCTATTAGAAACAAGACAAAATAAACATGAAACATGAACGATATTTACAATGGAAGGATGTTGACTACAACTTTAAACAAAAAACATTTTCAAGAAGTGCCTATTTACAGGGCCACCAAAGACTTCGTCTCCCTCCAAATATTGCAAGTTGTAAGTGTTATTTGGGAACTTCTTAGAGATTTGGAATAGGCCAATCCAAAGGGATTCAAGTTTTCCATGATTTCCCCTGTCCTGCTTAGGCACATCCCATTTGAGTACCAGATCTCCCAGCTAGAAATCCTCCTTATTTCTCTTCCTGTCAAAGGTCTACTTGATTTTCTATTGTCAGTGATGCGCTTTGTCCAGAAGCTGCTCTCTTTCCTGCTGCACTTCTACCAGTTGATGAATTATTTTGATCATGTCATCAGGCTCTTCCTGACGGTCTTGGAAGAACTTCGCCATAGGCAAGGCGAGCTGAGAAGGAAAAACTACCTCAATCGGATATACACACTAGAAAGGAGAGATGCCAAAGGACCACTTTGTTGTCACTCTATCATCCCATAGAGAAAATTTGATCTTTGAGTCCCATTCTTTCTTGTTATCCTATAGAAATATTTTGATGATATTTACCAGGCTTTTATTAAAGGATTCTGCTAATCCATTATCTTGTGGATAGTAGGGGGTAGAGTGAATTAGTGCAATTCCAAATTTCTCACAAAACCTGATCAATGATTCATCTTTGAAGGTTGCAACGTTGTGAGTGACGATTATGGTCGAGCACCCAAACCTTACTATAATATCCTCCAGAAAACCAATGATCACCTTATGAGAAGCGTTCCTTGTGGGGATAGCCTTTATCCACTTGGTGAAATAATATGTCGCAGTTAGGATCCACTTGTGATGACCACTTGAAGGAGGATGAATCTCCCTGATAAAATCCAGACCCCACTATTGAAAGGGTCCTGAAGTTAGTACATGCTTCAATGGTAGAGAGTTGAGTTGCTTCTTTCCAGAAAACTTCTGACATTTGATACAAGACCTGAATTTCACATAGACGTCAGTGAATAAGGTAGGTCAGTAGTACCCAACTCTGAGAATTTTGTAGGTGGTGGTTTTCCAGAAATGATGTCCCCCACATAGGGTGTTGTGGAACTCAAATATAATCTTTTGGGCCTCCAGTGGGTCCAGACATATTAAGATCACTCCTAGAGGATCCTTCCAATACAGAACCTAGTCAATAAGGAAATATCTGATTACTTTGTGATTTTAATCTATTTCCTTGTTCCTTCCCATACCATCTGGAGATCGCAACTCCTGCAGAAAATATATAATGTATGTGTACCAGGTGCATTCTATCAATGGAGGGTTGTCCTGAAGACTTATATCAAATGCCTTAGCCTACTCATTTTCTGAGCAAGTGTTGATGAAGTTAACCCCCAAATATTTACAATTAGATTCAACCAATAACTTGGCTAAACCTTAGATTTTAACTACCTTGGTGGGTTTTATTTCCAGATCAAAATCAAGGATCTTGGCGATCCACTTGCCCCTTCTTCGGTCTATGTCAGGTTGAATGAGAATGCCCTTCACAAAAGCCAAAGGAACATATGCAATGATCTTCAAATGAAAAAAATAGACTCTGAAAGATTTGAGGGATTTCATCAAGGCATAGGCCTGCTTCTCCATGATGTCATATCTGATCTCTGCATCCCTCAATGCTCTGCTGAAAAAGGAAATAGGTTGTTCCAGCCCTTCAACATTTTTTTGCAACAAAACGGTTGCTACTGTATCATACGAGGCAAATGAAAAAACCAAGAACTCCTTGGAATAATCGAGACTAGTCAGCACGGGTGCCTCAGTCAGTGCCTTATTAATTTGGTTGAAGGATTCTCTAGGCTCAATAGTCCATTTCACTTCATTCCCCTTCCTAAGCATGGTTGTGATATGCTTCACCAATTTAGCGAAATTTGAAACAAACCTTCTCAGAAAATTGACATTTCCCAAGAAAGACTGGACTTCTTTCTTGGGTCTCAGGAGTGACAAGGATTGGATTGCTTCCACCCTTTTGGGATCAATTATTACTCCCTCAATAGATACTATATGCCCCAAAAATTTTCCCTCCTTCATGGCAAACAACAATTTCTTGGGATTTAAGGAGAGACGAAACTTCCTGCATTTCACGAAAACCCTTTTTGAATGCTCACAGTGCTCTCTATCTTATTTGGAGAAGACTGTAATATCATCCAGATAGATAACCACAAACTTGTCCTTTTCTCCATTGAAAGTGATATCCATGGCTCTCTGGAAGGTTGCTCCTGCGTTCATCAATCCAAAGGGAATTTTGGCATACATGAATGTACCCCAAGGAGTGGTGAAGGTTGTTTTTTCTCTGTCCTCAGGTAGGATCGAGATCTGATTGTATCCTGAAAATCCGTCAATCATGGATATCCTTGATGATCCAGTTATTCTTTGTAATATGTGTTCCATTTTCGGCAAGGAGTAATTGTCTTTATTTGAGATCCTGTTCATGTTCCTAAAATCAACACAAATTCTGATTTCCCCACTTTTCTTTCTCACCAAGACTAGGTTGCCCACCCGCTCTGAATATCTCAAAGGCACAATGATCTAGGCATCCAACAACTTCTTTACCTCCTTCTCCATAATAGGCAGCATCATAGGATTTATTTGTCTTAATTTCCGACTAAATGGTTTGGACTCCTCCTTCAATGGGATCTTATGTCCTGAGGTCCTCATAGATCCAGGAAAACACATCAGCAAATTCTTTTAATAACTCAACATACTCGACCCTCTTCTTCCTTGACAGGCTACTTGACACATTAACAAACTTCAAATCCTCATGTGTACCAACATTGCACTCAGCTACATCAACATTCTTAGTTGGGCCTTTAATCTTTACCACCACATCGTTCCCATCGAACAACCTTTCCATAGGAGCTAGTTCCTTTGGAATGTGATTGCTAGGTAGCTCAACAATATGGTGATTAGAAATTTTATTCAAAAATACTTGAGGGGGAGGGTCACCCTCGGAATCATGATCCTGATCAATGTGTAATGAAAAGAACTCGTCAACAGACTCAATAAATCTTCTGATTTCAAGATCATCTTCAAACACCTTCTAATGCTTGATATTATCAGGTACAAAGGGCCTATATTTAATCTCAACATCATACCTAAGCTTAGGAGGTAGTGGGATCCTGAACTGTCTTGCTGAGACAGCCAGAGAATCGACCATGGCATTTACCTCTCTGGGAACAAATGAAATGTTGAAGTCCAAGAAAAAGTTGTCAATCAGGTCCCATACTTCATTTTTGTAACTTCTGAGCCAAGGGTGCTTGGCTTGATAATCCTTTCTGATCTACTAGACAGTCAACTTGGCATCCCCAAACACTCCTATCTCTTTGATTCCCATGTCTTTTGCAACCCTCAAACCTAAAACAAGAGATTCATATTCTACCACATTATTGGCAGTTTCAAACTCTAATTTGTATGACAAGGATATGGTTTCATGACAAGGTGACACAAAAACTAGTCCAGCACCAACACCTTCCCTAGAAGAGGCTCCATCAAAAAACATTTTCCACATAGAGGTAATTGGAGGAGAATCTTCACCGAGAGTACTGGACATTCTGATCTCAAGAGGGGGCTCAAGGGAATCATTGAACTGCAATAAGATGGATCCTAAACCAATATCCATGGCAAATATAGGATGATTGGTGGGGTCTGCTTCATCACTAATAATGTAGGACAACTGAGCCTCTATGTACAGTCTCCTATGCTCCCCTCCGAACACAGGAATGGTAGCATATGTGAGGTCCATATGAAATGTTCCCCTAAGTATTTTTATCCAAGATCTTGACAACAACATGCCAAACTTGGGAGGAACATCAGCCACCACAATATCCATGGCCAAACTTTTCATGGGTAGCTGGAACAATTTCACCACTAGATCCTTGATGAGCCCAAGACATTGAACTCTCCTCGAATCAAAAGAATATAAATCATGATAAGATTTTGTGATTTCTAATCTGATTTCTTCCATGACAATTTTGGGCATGAGGTTATGATATGCCCCTGAGTCCATCAGACAATTATGCAGTACCTTGTCATGTATGTCCAATGATGTGTAGAACGGAGGGGATGAGTCATCTCTATCTTCTACCATAGGACCTAGGATGACTGCCAACTTTTCATCTTGGAGATTTACTAAGTCCATGGAATGACGGGATGGCTCAGACTACAATAGTTTAGAGAGGGACTGTTTGAAGTCTTCTTACTTGACTAGCTCTGAAAGGGGAACAAGGATTATGATCTTCTGAATTCCATGCTCAAAGTTAAAAAGGGAAGGGGACTTCAGAATTTCTCTCACCTCTGGTACAGGATCTTTGGCTATGGGTGGGGGATTCTGAGCTTTCTTTTCTTTTCCACTGTCTGTTGCATCTTTAGCAGACTTCTCTACTCTGGAAGATGGATCAGGGACGTCAGACTTCCCTTCTTTCTTCTTAGATCTGAGGTTTTATTTACTTGGGATATTATTGGCCTTTTCCCATTTACTCATCTCTTTTATTTGACTATTCATGAGGAATTCCTCGTATGTGGATTGCATTAAATGAGGAACACAGGAGGTTTCTCCAACATAATGGATTTCAGGATCAAGCTCAAGCTCTTCTTCCTCCCTCTCCTCCTCAGTAACAAGGTTGTTTTGCAGAGGGGTTTGAATTTTCTGATCATTTCTATCTCTGTCTCTTTGTTCTCTTAGCATGATCTAAGGATCATTGTTACTCGACCTCCTCAAGTTGCCTCTATTATCGATGTTTTGAGGATTTTTGTATGTCTGCTTCCCTTCTAATTCCAACATTTCCATTCTAGCCGAAAGTGATTTTAGTAACTTGGTTACTTCATCCATTTGAGGTAGGGGGGCAGAGGAACTGGAGGTTGAGGCTTCAACTCTTCCCCTTCCTCTGTCTCTGTCAGTCTTATTCCTGAGTCGGTAAACTGCCAATATGTTAGACTCTACTTTTAGGGATGCATCTTGCATGTGAGCCAAGGAAGTAGCTCTTCTCTCTCTTAACATGAGGCAAAATTCGGGGTCAAAAGCACTGGCATAGGTAAATTTGGCAGAGGCCTATATAGGCTTTATCTCAACAGGGATTTTATTGTACATATTGTTGAACCTTTTAGAGAAGTCAGAGACAGACTCTCCTTCTTTCCTCTTTAGGGACCTGAACTCTGTGATATAATACATGAAGTCATTTTTATCCCCCCATTGTCTCAAGAAAGCATCATCAAGATCCTCAATCCCAGTGATGGATCCAGGAGCCAGAGCTATGAACCACTTTCTGGCTTCTCCATCAAAACTGTGAACAAAAATCCTCATCCCCACATCTTTGTCTACCATGACATAGTTATCAGCATAACTATAGAAAGATGCAAGGTGCTCCTCTGCGGTTATATCTCCCTCCCCTGTAAACTTAGGCAATTGCTTAAGGTAGCCACCAACTGGGAGGGCATTAAGAGGCTAAGGCAAGACCAGGGAGGCATATGTAGCAGCCACTATGGCATCCATTCTTCTCTAGGAGGATTAGCACCTACCATAGGGATGATAGGTGGAGGATAATTAGGAGGAGATGGAGTTCGAACAGGGGAGACTGGAACTGAGCTTTCGGGAGGAAAGGGAAACAACAAAGGATTTGAAGAAAAGGCTACAGGGCTTGAGGGAGTAGGGGGTTCTCTTTGCGCAACAACAACTGTAATAGGATGAGGGGTAGTAAAGCTCGGGGTGGGAAAATATTCAGAGGCACTGGGTCTAAACCACAGTACAATTTTAGGGGAGAGAGGAGTGATAAGTATTTCTCCCTCCAATTCCAGAACAGGAGGGGAAAACTCAACAGGAACACTCCTAAAATTTAAAGTTTGGGAAACTCCAACAGAAGGTATAACAGGGAAATGAGAAGCATAAATTGGTGTTTCTAAAGAAGGACAATGAAAAACATCAGAAATACATGTTTTAGCAGTAGAAGTTCCTTCTCGAGGGACCTTTCCCTTTTTGATGATTTTCTCTGGGTCAGCTTCAGGTGTTGCGAAAGGAAATTGTGGAGAAGACCTCGTGTGTCTACCTCTAGAAGCCACAACTAAAACAGTGGAGTCGCCAGTGGATTCACATCAATGGATTCACCAGGTGCATAGCTGCAATATTAGATGTACTAAGTTCTGATGCACCTTCAAAACGAGTAAGTTTTGTTGTTTAATCCCATAGAAAATCTTCAATTTCGTCCCTGACAATGGCGCCATAAATGTTAGCACTAGATGTCACCCCTAGATTGTGGTAGAGGTAGGCCTGATACCCATCAAAGTTTATGTCACAAATTGGTTAAAAAGGGTCAAATGGGCATAGTCTCAAGAAAATATCGTTTTAACTCAGAAAAATGGATTGATATGCACGAGCAGGTGAGGTCTTGGTTTAACTTCAGACAGTAAGTTGTAGTAAGGGTGAGTAGGAGGAAGACTTCGGTGAGAAAATGCACAGGTTTGCCAAGGACATCAAGACTTTCGATAACCCAAGGAGGAACAATTTAAACACAAGAACTTCTTGAATTTAAATTTCATAGAAAATGAAAGGAACTATAACAACATTGTAATCAAACTTTCATCATAATGCAGTCACGATAGTTCAAGTGAATCATTCAACCATGAACTCTTTCAGCGTCATAAGGAAACAAGAGGAAGTAAGAAAGTTGATTATCATTAAACAATAAGTTTCAAATGCATATACATAACCAGATAACGAGAGAGTTTATTAAAACTTTATGTTTTGGGAGCTTTGCTCTACCATTGACCTTTACAAATATAAAAACTAAGTATATATATTCAAAGTAACTCGTCCTCTGAAGAAGCATGCTCTAGTCATTGTATTCAAGGCTTCACAACTTCTTCTTCTCTTGTCAGACTCCACATACATTCTTTTGTCAAACACGATCTCAGATCGGTATGGGCTTTGCAGAGAACTTCATTGACAGAGAGACCTTGGGTTGACAACCTGCCTCCACGACTGGCGCTCCCATCCTTTCCATTTACGGGGTGAAACGAGGTTTCAACTACCTCCCCGTACTTCCATTAACTAACTGCATTGGGATCGAAGTGGAGCTTAACACCCATGAATGTCCAGGTGAGCACACAACTTCTTTGAGTCAATTATGGTGGCTTGAGGCCACGCAGTGCTTATCTGTGGCTGACTTGGGCGCTTTGATTCTTTGTGCAGCTCCCTTTAATCTCCCTACATGACCACGGGCTGTGACCGTCGGCCCAGTTCATAGGTGCGTCGCAATTTCACGAGGTGCTTCACGCTCAAACCTCTGAATCGCAAAATCGTGATCCCTCAGATCGGGTGCCACCCGTCTCCTTTGATCGAACAACCCATATCACATCAACATTTTGGGTCTCGGGAATTCGGGCTATGGATGCACCTTTATGACAAAAACCCCGAACTCCCGACTCCTGATCCTCCAAAATTCGTCGATGTCAGATCAACGACCCTCGGCTCTTCATGATTGGACAGCCCAGATTAACTTTTTCGCAAATCGAGACTTTACGATCCTTGATGAACAGCTTTACAACATTTTGAACTCCCAATTCCTGCACTCGCTTGCCTTCGTTGAAGATTGAACTTGCTCGCTCATTTGATTTGCACCTTCATCAAACCAATTCAAGTGTTGCACTCAGTGGTCATGATTGTGGCATGTGAACGATTACCTAGGTGACTAACTGGAGTCTCGGGGAGAATAAAAGGATCAGTGCCAAAGGAAAAGGGAGAAATCCATCGACCCTAGGGAAAACAAAAAGGCTTATGGCTGCTAGCTTTTGGGCAGTCTGACAAGGAAAACAGGTCGATCAACTGGATGAAGATAGACGAAAGGAAAACCACAAGCCTAGAGGAAAAATTACAATCGGGTCTGCATAGGGAGGAAAGATAGACAAAATTACAGACCTAGGCAGGAAAAACGACTCTAAAGACCTTGACAAGTTTATGTGCTAACATTATCCATCATGGAATTTCTTTGTTCTTTTTCTAAGTTATGGGATTTTCTTTTTGCTAGGCCGCTTTTTTGAGAAACAATTTGGGGACTGTGAACTTCTCTTGTTCACAACTCTTCCTTGTTGTCTATGTTGGTCACTTGTATTGATGACTATCTCGATATCTTCTTTCAGTTTCTCAACAGGTAACATTTGAGGGTTTTTATTGTCACCTTCTTCTTATCCAAATAATAATGTGTTGGAAAATGTTATACTATATCCTACAAATTTCACGCGTTTCATAAATAATTGACTAGGGTTGAAAGCCTTGATTTCATTTTCTTTCTTGAGATTGGATAGCTCAAAATGAGTCCATATTTCATCAAGATGTGTAGTTCATTTTACATTTATATCCCCAATTTTCCATGCTAGTGGGATGAATCGTTTTTTCATTTTCTCATTTAAGAAATGATCCCAGAATTTATACTACTTACATATCTCAACCACAAATATTTTATCAGTAACATAATATGGCAAGTATGAGGGTTTCTCATGAGAGCAATAGAGTCTAATAACATTCAAATTATTCATGAATTCAAAACATCTTGTCTTTTCTAAGAAGGATGTTGTTTACATGGATAATATAGATGTTTTTGATCTATAAATTAGCCTTCTAAATATACGATATGAATGCATTATTTACTTCATAGAAGTAGCATGCAACCTTCTGATTCCAAAGTGAAGGGTACCATGTTTTCTCAGGGTCAAATTTACAATTGACCCTTTTAGCTAATGACATGTCATTGAAGACATGACAATACATCATGGTTAAAATAAAATATGAGGACATCTAAATATTTTTCTTCTTTCTAAAATTCGCCAACTAAAAAGATAATTTGCTGGAAATAATCCTTCTTGAGTCAAATATTGCATTTTTATGAATTTAAAAGTATAGTATATATAGAGCGAGCTTAGGAACTATACATGTAGATTCCTAGTGAGTTATTCTAGCGAATAACCATACCATTTCTTGATATAGGTTTTTCAATCAACATACCCAAATGTTTAAAAGGTGTTTTGGAAGAATTGTTGGATCTTTGAGGTATTTTCTTGGATCTTTGAGGTATTTTCGCAACAAATCGAATCCATACTCCCTCCTCTTCAATGTCCTTACTCTTCAATGTCCTTAGCTTCGGTGCTTTTAAAAGTAATCATTGGTTGGCGGAGCCTGAATATCATTTTGAAATTTGAGGGAGTTAAAGAGTTAGGTGACTCTCCCTATAGCATAACAATCCTTTGTTCTTTGTCAAACTTGTTTATATGCCAGGAAATTAATTAATTGAAATCATAAAATTATGGAACGCAATCTCTGATGCAATTCGTGATGTCTAAATAGTTTTCGAGCTCTTTTCCTGAGGTGGTAATACCGAGTAGTATCTGTACGCCTGTAAAAATTGAAATTTTTGGTGTTCTCATCCCAAGAGGTTTATAGTATCTCCATAGAACTGTTCCTTTCTTCGAGCTATCATACTTAACCAAGGTGATAGATTAATGAACGAATCTCTTCAAAATAATATTATCGAAATACACATGTTTTTATTAACACGTTTTGGGGCTCTCAATTCTAGGATACTCTCTTCAAAATAATATTATCTAAATACACATGTTTATCTTAACACATTTTGGGGGTCCCAATTCGAGAATTTTTTTAATGAGAAATAATATTAAAATTTAAGGAAAGTTGGCTCAAGAAGAAGATCGTCATTAACAGGATTAACACTTAACAAGTGGTAGTCATTTCTTGAAAGTATTAATTAAATTCACATTGGGGAGACTAAAAAGAAAAGACATGAAGTGTCGTTGGGCGATGGACAATCAGGATGGTGGAATGACATGATAGTGGCATAGAGGGATAAGGAAATGACAGGGAAATTGAATGGTCGGGTAGTGGGGTCGAAAGGTAGTGGGGTCGCGGGGTAAGGGAATGACGGGGAAGCGCGGAAGATCAAAACAATCAGGGTAGTGCCCCGCACCCGTGATCAAATATTTTCTTTCACACATTTCTAAGTGTAGGTACATTATGTGAGTCGTGGAAATTAATGGTGCATTATGCAGAACACGAAATTTGGGCAAGGCTAGGTTAATGCATTAGAGACCCACAATAATCTCAAAAAATTTCAAGTATAGGGAAGAATTGAAAAAAATATAAAAAAAGTTTACACAAGATTTGTTACATTTTTGAATAAACAATGCTTGAATTTAATAACACATATCATGTTTTCCTATCATGTTTTGTGTGTCATCTCTCATCCTGTGTGTCTTATTTGAACCTAGGTTCAGAGTAACAAAATCTCATGTTATGTAATGCATAAAATATCACAAATTCTATGTTTTTTCCCTTTTCAACGTCTTTAATGGACAAACAATTTCAATAAGTTACACATTCTCATATATGATGAAATTTTAAACATAAAAGTCCCTGCATATTACAAATATATGTATTAATAAATATTAGTGTTTTTTTTTATATTTTTCTTGTTTTTATTTATACATAATTCATTCATGCAAATTATAGATCATTAATTTTTTTAGTATAATTAGATTTCATTAATGATTTATTTATTTTTACATATGTTACACTAATAGAGATTTTTTTTAGAGATAAAAAAAATCATTTTCACTATGTTAAAAAATTTAAACTTCACACTCACACTTAACATACTAATTTAATTTATATATTGAAAAAATAGTGTCATAGTAGTACTCCTTGTTTTGGCATGTATAATAGTTTTTATATATTGATTCCACCATTTTAGTACTCAAATGATCCACCAATACTCACATATACTTTATATTATCCAAACGAAATAAATTCTCAATAGTAGAAATTTAATAATAGATATAGTTATGGAACATTTTAATAATTAAAAAAATATATATTCAGAAAGGTTATTCAATTTTTTAAATTTCATCTTTATTTAATGTGTAAATATTTTAAAATATCTACATAAATGAAGAGATGCTTATTTTTTCATCTTTATAATCTATCTAATTTGTCAAAAGATATTATTATTAACATAAAAGGAACTAGAAAAGTCATGGTGAATGAGGGAAAAAAATGGCGAATGATGGAAGAACTTGTCTGTATAAAAACCATCAATTTTTCCAAGTGGAGAGAACATAAAAGAAATGGAAAAGTCACATTGGATGATGATGGATGAAATTATCTCTATAAAAGGGAATATTGCTCATTCCATGCTTCCATAACTATGTAAAAGACCAATATGAACCAACCTCTTTAATGCGTTCATTGGTTAATGAATCAAAGGAGGTGAATGGATTTATGAATGGCACATGGTGCAAAGGAAATGAGTTCTAAACATAACACTAGTCATTATAGGATTCACTTATCCTCTTCCCTTTTAGGGGATTCATATCCATCATATGAAATGTACAACTAACTAGACCATTTTATATTATATTTATATATAAACAATTACATATCTTGACTTTGCATTCTACCATGACAATAAGTTTAATTACATGATACAGGCATATCCACTCACTAGTCATGTCTTGACCTTGAAGTCTACTAGGAATCCATACTAACATATTACAATTCCAATTGGTGCTTATCAACCTCCATTATAAGCAATATCCTCTCCATAGTTACCACAATGGAGAGGGCCCATAGTGATAATAGTGGAGGCCATTCAATGTATGGTGGACTAGGTTCACTATATTATTAAATAAGTCTCACTATGGTAGTTAGATATAATAAATGTAAGAGGACTTCTTATAAGGTTCTACTTATAGAAGATTCCTCCTCTAGAATGTTCTTAGGTGATGGTAGCACTATATAAAAGGGTTCAAGCAATGTAATGGGATATGAAGAGAAGTATTGTATTTGGAGCGGTAGCTCTGTTGGAGGTATTAATTTTTACCTACCAACAACCACCAAACTTCGAGAGAGTTCCACCGACATCCACCAAACCTTCCAGATATTTTCCTCCGAGAAATCTCTTGATGCTCTAGAGTCTTCCAAAGATGCTATAAATACAAGGAAAATGTAATCATTTTGATCAGATCAAGCAACCTAATTTCTTTTGTGGTTATTTGTCTATATTATTCTGCTTCTGACCCCTTCATTTTGGTATCAGAGCACAGGACTGGGCTAACTCCCTCGCGGGAGGGCCCAGGATCCTAAGAGGAATCCCCCACAACGCCCAGCAACTCAAACTATGTGGAGAAGGTCCTGCGTGATGCTGAAGTTGAACCATGAGAGTTGAAGAGCAGTAGCTTTGTGAGCAGTGTGGGTCAGATGTTGGGAGTACAGGCAGCTCCCCGGCATTGTGTGGATTACTCATCCAACTCGTCCTAATAAGGCACGTCGCCTTGAAGAGTTATGTTGTTTAAAGAGTTCATTGTGTATTGATAGCTCAAGAGAACCATGAGGGCCAGGAGAGCCGTGAAGAAACTGACTGCTCTGAAGGTTGTGAAACCCCCGTTTCTGGAGAAGGAAGTGGTTGTAGCTGAGAGAAGAGCCCACAAATAAAGGAAAAGGAGAGTGCCCCTGCCAAAGTTTGTTTCTCCAAAAGGGAACCCATGGATTAATCTAAATGTCGGGATCTGGTGGTTATTGTGGCCTGCTTTGTGCATCAGAGTAGCATCTGGGGATAGGAGTAGACTATTTTTATGAGTGGTCGTGGTTGATGTGAGCTGCATTTTGCAGCAGATAAACTCAGACATTGTGTGAAGGAGCTTAAATAAATTTGCGGGCAGATCCAAGGATCGATCCATGCCGTGAAGGTGGCATTGCAAGCTGCAGGTGCATTTGGGGCCACCTCGATTTTTCTGTTTCCGTAATAACCAAGGGGAATGCACATGCATTTGGCAATATATGGCAAAAGACGTAACTGGTGTTTCCGTGGTTCTCTGAAGCTTTGTTGTGTCTTCTGAATGGAACCAAATGCAGCCATTCAATCGTCTACAAAATAAGCTTGACTTCAACCAGGTTTTTTGAAGGTTTTTTCTATTGAGGTTATGGGTTCAAAACTCACCGTGGGTCTTACGCCCTAGCAAATTTATCTTTTCCATAGGACTTGGGGTTTGCTTCTAGAAGTTTCTATGCAGAAGGCGGCTGAGGCTTTGCTTGTCTCAGTTATTTTGTTGAGGAAGATTAATGCCCATGGAGATGATGGTTTTGAGATATTTGACTGGGAAATAAAGGTTTTGGTCACATTTATAAAGATTGTCATACTAGTGTATGTAAAAAGTCCTTTCGATTTGTAAAAGGGTCATATAGAAAAGTGTTTGGAATGGTCATGTGGGGTTGAGGCTTAGAGAAAATTGAGTCAGATTCAAGGTCAAGTGAATGAGTCTAAAAGCTTTGTGAAAAGGTGTCTTGAAATGTAAAGTCATTAATCTCAAGAAGAGTCAAATTGAGTGCTACTTAAAGTTAAAGTGAAAGTGTTAAGTTGAGTCTAAATCAAATTTTAGTGATGTAAAATCATGGCAAGTGGTGGGTCAATTAAGTTTGTCAATCCATTGTCATAGGTTGTCTTGTTGGATCTTGATCAACTTCAACAAGAAACATATCCATAAAGTATATTGAAAGAAAAAAAAACAAGATGCAAGAAGCAGTGTAAAACATAAAAGAGAGACTCATGATGTAGAAGACAAAGGGTGATAGAAGACAAAAAAAAATGGATGGTGAAAGACAAGGAAGAAAGACTCTCGTTAGAAGAGGTAAAGAACAAAGAAGACTCCAAATGAAGTTATGTAATGCTTAATGATGAGATATAAATGGGCATATGTAATGGGCTTGTAATTTGTTGGGCATTTAGTAAAGAATGAGGAATTTTTGTACCTAAAATGAAATAATTCATATATGATGTAAGGGGTGCATGATCGGTAGTACCCGACACCCAAGAGGGTTTTTGGTCCAATGTTGTAAAGCTTAGCCATATGCAAGGCAAGCTATATTCCCCAGGTGTTGTAAAGTTTATCAATAGGCAAGGCAAATTATCATGTAGTGTGTATCCCTCTTAGGCATAAAGAGTGGATGTGGCATCAAGCTATGGAATTAACCACTAAGTAGGTATGAGGGTGGTAGGTGTACTCGTATCTAAGTTTGATGAAGATCGAAGAAGTTATATCTTCGATTAAGGGGAGTAATGTGAGATTAAGTAATCTCACAGTATGAGTTGGTTGGGACCAAGTTATGACTAAAGGAGTCTAATATATTGATGAACCATGTACGTGAAAAAGATACCTAGAGAACTAGCGAGTACAGCGGATGGTACCCATGTATCTTAGTAGATGGATCTCTTTTTATATGGACATCAATGATCAATTGTTTGCAGGTGCAAAAGGAAGATGCAAAAGTTCGAGCATTAATCAATGTTATGCAAGTACAAAGAAGAAGCAAAAAATGTTTGAGGATGAAACTCAAGTGAGTGCGTGTGGTGTAAATCAAATTCCCCATCATGCAAGGTTTGTGGTCAGCCAAAAAGAAAATACTTGATGTGATGGTTCATGATCATTATAATGGTAGCACATTGAAGGAATCCCAACCATATGAAGATATAAACCGAAGATGATGATATGACTCAGATAAAGACCTCGCCAAGACAAGAATTCGTTAAGAATGAGACATTGTAGATCAAAGGAGCAACTTGAATAGATATTTAAGAAGGCTTTAGCACACAAAAAATTTGAGTATTTGAGAGAAGCATTGGGCATTATAAATATTGATGTAAGATGTAATTAGTAGTAGAAATTAGGGGGGAGTGTTGGAGATATTAATTTCTACTTACCAACAACCACCAAACTTCGAGAGAGTTCCACCGACATCCACCAAACCTTCCAGATATTTTCCTCCGAGAACTCTCTCGATGCTCTAGAGTCTTCCAAAGACGTTATAAATACAAGGCAAATGTAATCATGTTGATCATATCAAGCAACATAATTTATTTTGTGGTTATTTGTCTGTGTTATTCCGCTTCTGACCCCTTCAAGCTCAATAGGAGGATGTCCCCTCGAAAAGGCAAGTGAATAAGAGAGGATCCCTTCCATAATAGGATCTGTTGTATATTGGTGTTCCCTAACTCAAGGATTTGGTAGTAATAAAGGAGATTTTGCATATTGTTCTTGTATATCTATTATAGTACTTTTGTATTCAGTATTTGGTATTTAGTTCTTAAAAATTCCACTACATGTTATGGATAATCCCATGAAAATTTGTCATGGTTTTTGGAAAGGTGTGAGTAGATTTATGAAAGAAATCTCTCTAATGAGAGTTCAAATCAACAACAACTCTCAATCAAATAGACTTTTTGTTAAATTTTTAAATTAAATAAAGTACCAAGGCAAGTGTTTCTCTTCCCTAGGTACCTAAGGGGGAGAAAGTGCCTAATGTGGGTCCTAGTCAAATTAATTTGTGAGATACAAATTAAAAGATAACTTTATGACTAAAGTGAGGGTGAGTGAAGAGACACCAAATCTTAGCCACCCATCTAATCTAATATCAGCCGTTAGATTAGAAAACCCCTCACCTTCCCTCATGAGGTCGACTTGGGCAAGAGGGCACACCCATTTTTGGTTAGTTCAAGAATTCTTGTTGAGCGAACAAGAGAGAGATCGAGCTGAAGAAAATAGACAGCATTTGTTGAAGGAGAGCACACATCCCAAGGCAAAGAATTGGCACAATTTTCAAGGCAATAGACAGTAAGGAAGAACAGGTCGTACCGTACGGATTTGTGGAGGCCATACAACATTTAATGTGCACAGAAATCGAGGAGGACAATAGCTACAATTTGTGAGAGTATTGGCACATATTCCAAGGATGTCGTACAACATTTGTTGGCATAGAAATTGAGGTAATTGCTATAATAAATTTTTGAGTGTATTTTCGTACAGTTTGTATAGTTTGGCACGTATTTTGAGGGCCATACAACACGGTTTACAACGAGTTGTTCATGATGGGTTTTCCATAGAGTCTTAGCAGAGTTTTGGCATGAATTTTGAGATAGTCCGTACAACATTAATTGTTGGGACAACCGTACAGTTCTACGGATTTCTGGGACAAAAATTGAGGAGCATTTTCCAAGACTGTTCAAAAGGATTTTAGCGAAAGAAAGTCCAGATAAGTTTGTGTAAATTTCTGAAGATGAATATGTTGTAAAATAAATTTCTCAGAAGCTCATAAATAATAAAAAGCCCTCTCTCACTGGTTCTCCCCTTGTGGGTTTTTCCAGGGTCGAAGTTAGACCGAAAATCTTTGTGTCTATATTTTCTGAGTTTTGCATACTGCTGATATTTTATTTCTACGTTGAAAACGATGTTCAGAATCCTCATGTTTCAGTTATGAAGTTTATTTTCTGTTAAGTTTTTATATGTTGAAATAGTGCTGAAACATATGCTAAAACAATGCTGAAACATATGATGAAATTGTGTTGAAACATATGTTGAAACAGTGCTGAAACATATGCTAAAATAGTATTGAAATTGTGCTGAAACATATGTTGAAACAGTGCTGAAACTCGGTTTGGGCATTTAACTTTGGTTGAAAAATCAGCGAGACTGAAACTGGGTTGGGGTTTGAAAAATTTACATGGTATCAGAGCTGAGTTGAAGGGAAGCAGAAATTTTAGCAGACAGAAAGTTGGGACAACAGTCACTTCACAGGGAAGATTTCTGAATTTGTGATTTTCAGCAGAAAGAGGGTCATGGCTACTGGTTTGAGGGTTGAGGACAGACTTGATGGGGAAACAAATTTTGGTGCTTGGAAGGAGAGGATGATCTTGCTTTTGCAAGAGAAGGAGTTGTGGGACA
>SNQJ01S0044656.1:119653-138052 GCA_010110895.2 Picea sitchensis | reverse complement strand
TGTGACCTATGACGAGACTAGAATCCTCTGGAAGGAAGCAAAGAATTAAAGGAAACCCTAGACAAGTTGTCGGCTGAACAAATATATTTAATTTGAATTTATTGATGCCCGGAAGGAGAAGTCGGCCCCAGTTAGACTGGCCAGCCCACTATAAATACAGGGTGCCGGTTTCATTATTTCACATCTCATTAGTTGCAGTGAGAGATAAATCTACACAGGCAGTTGCAGGCAACAACAGTTTTGTGCGCAAGTTTTCTAGGAGAGCTGGAAAGTGGTGCGCTAGCTTCTGGGTGGGATCATCTATTCAGTTTATTTTCTATTTTCTTGCTTGGTGCATTTAGCCTCTCTTGGCTATTGATTGCTACCAGTATTCTCTTCTCGGTCAAGGTCAAGGTGCTCGGAGGGTGGCTTCGGCCTGTGGTTGGGTGATGAGGGTATCGTCAATGGTTAAACAAGCACAATCCTCTATATTCTAACAGTGCTTGCAAGAAACATACATGACATTATGAATGAAAAACAAGAAATTTCCAAATCACAATTGCATATTGAGTTACATTACACATGGAGTGATGATATTAGTGAAAAAACATGTAACAATTTTGGAGCATATGCATTTCGAAGAAAACAATGTTGAGATTGTGCTTGCAAAAACAATTTTCCATGGATCAGAAATTGCAATACTAAATCTCTATGGTGCTCTCCATGCAACATTCTCCAACATACTAAATGTTATTTCCAATGCATTAGACCATTTGCATCTGAACAAAACCATTGTCATTGTAGAAGACTTCAATATTGACATGCTACAAAATAATTCTAGAACAAAAGAATTGGAAAACTACATGTGCAAATACTGTCTTTGCTTTCTTTTGGATAAGATAAACCATGTACAAAACACACTTATTGACCATGTATGGTTGAATGTGCCCATTTCTCAATGCATCGTCTTTATCTTAGATGCATATTGGTCTGATCATGATACAATTGGTATTGCACTTGAATTATGAAATATACATCAAACATATTACAAAATCATATTTCTATGTCTCAAAGCATATCTGTCCAACTTGTTGCACAAAACCAAGTTATCCAACTTCTTAGTTTTTCCTGGTTTGTAATTGATTTTGGACACAAAATTTTCTTACACAATTTTTTATATATACACATACATGGATGAAGAAAAAAAAAACCGGTACATTCTTCTAACACTATATGTTACTCTATTCTTTTTATTCTAGTTTATTTACTGTATGTGCATATTCCTTGTTTTTTCTTTACATATCAACTTACGTTCATGTTCAATTTGTTTTGTACTTTATTTCATTGAAACAAATAGGAAAAATCGACAAGGAAAAGAACTCTTAACCAGAAATGTAGAAGAATACATACAAAGGTGCATACTTCTACCCATATTCCATATCCATTTTTTTTTCATTTACTCTGTCTATACTTATTCCACTTGTTTGNTTTTTTTTTTTCCTTAGATACTGCATATCTTCTTGTATATTAACTTATCTTCATGTCAATTGTATTTTCTGTGCCTCTACCTTGAAATAAATAAATTTGTACTCCATATTTTTTTTCATGTGCTCCTACGTAGAAAATTGCCTTCATGTCCATTGTATTCTCTGTATTGCTACAATGAAAAAAGAACAGACTAATTGAACACGAAGATGGAGCTTTATGTTCCACAACTAAGAAAGCTGGAGTACAGTCTTCCAAAAGGTATGGCTACAGTGGTGCCACAACAAATACAATGCGTATGCCTAATGCACATCCATGCCGAGTATGAACAATATACACATGTTCATATCCATTGTTTCAGAAATGACATGGCATGAGCAGTGAATCGTCGCAAACATCAGCACAACGACAATGTTGAAGGTAAGGATTCATAGATTACGCTCTTGCTATGTTTACGAAACAAATATCCATAGTTATTTATTTTGCTATGCCATGGTAAATATGTTTATGTCGTTTACACCACATGTTTTTTAGTTCACAAGAACTATCAACAACTAGAAGTGAAACCTCCATCATAGTACAAGGTCTAGAGACTAAGAGGTATGGTCACAAAACTCTAATTTTCATATGTTGTCCAATTTGTGCATATATTGAAGCTTGTCATGCTTCAGAATATGCTTGCATGTAAGAATGCCAAGTCATATATTTTGTCTATTAATTGTTGAAATATATATAAACAATATCTCTTTTAACTTGAACTAGGGTCTGTTGAGCTCCATCCATATTTCATGGATGAGAATGTTTTTCCCATAATTGATTTGTTTCTATCACTTGATAATTATCAGACTAAGTGTTGTTGTGTGAGGCATACAGTTCTTTGTTGCCTTTCTTTTTCCTCTTCTATACTTATCCATTTTTCCCTTTTCTTCTTCCCCTCTATTATCCGTTTCTGGTTCTATACTTAGTCGCATATCTATGCTGGTGGGTTCCTGGGCTGGCATAGTGAGAAATTATATATCCATCTATATATTCACATCACGAGTCCGACCGACAACTGTTTGTTTCTACACTTAGCCAATTTTATGGCCACAGGTTCCTGCATAGGCACCATCGAACTCTCATGCCTCATGTTCGAGGTATACATATTGCACCCAAAACTTCGGTAATCTACAATTCAACCTCGGGTCATCTTTCATATATTGAAGCTTGTCATGTTTTATAATATGCTTGCATGTAAGAATGCCAAGTCATTTATTTTGTCTATTGCTTATTGAAATAGATATAAACAACATCTCTTGGGTTCCCGAGGTGGCAGAGTGATAAATTCTATATCCATCTTTATCTTCACATCATGAGTCCAACCGACCACCGTTCGTTTCCATACTTAGTTGATTGTATGGTTGGGGGTTACCATGCAAGCACCATCGAATTCTCATGCCCCGTGTTCGGGGTATACATCTTGCACCCAAAACTTTGATAATATACAATTAGACCCCGAGTCATCTTGCATATATTGAAGCTTGTCATGTTTTAGAATATGATTGCATGTAAGAATGCCAAGTCATATATTTTATCTATTGCCTGTTGAAATAGATATAAACAACATCTCTTGGGTTCCTAGGGTGGCGGAGTGAGAAATTATATATCCATCTATATATTCACATCACGAGTCCGACCGACTGTCGTTCATTTCCATACTTAGCCAATTTTATGGCTGCGGGTTCCTGCGTAGGTGCCATCAAATTCTCATGCCCCATGTTCAGGGTATACATATTGCACCCAAAACTTTGGTAATCTACAATTCGACCCCAGGTCATCTTGCATATATTGAAGCTTGTCATGTTTTAGAATATGATTGCATGTAAGAATGCCAAGTCATATATTTTGTCTATTGCTTGTTGAAATAGATATAAACAACATCTCTTTTAACTTGAACCAGGGTCTGTTGAGATCCAACTATATTTCATGGGTGAGAATGTTTCTCCCATAGTTGATGTGTTTCTATCGCTTGATAATTATCAGACTAAGTGTTGTTATGTGAGGCATATAGTTCTTTGTTTCCTTTCTTTTTCCTCTTCTATACTTACCTGTTTTTCCCTTTTCTTCTTCCCCTCTATTATCCGTTTCTAGTTCTATACTTAGTCACATATCTATGTTGACGGGTTCCCGGGGTGTCAGAGTGAGAAATTCTATATCCATGTATATCTTCACATCACGATTTCGATCGACCACCGTTCGTTTCCATACTTAGCCAATTTTATGGTCATGGGTTCCCGCGTAGGCCCCATCGAACTCTCATGCCCCGTGTTAGGGGTATACATCTTGCACCCAAAACTTCGGTAATCTACAATTCGACCCGAGACTCCTCGAACTGCCAAGCCTCACTCTACCTATGATGAATTCATCTGAATGCTTTCATATAAGCACGCCAACTCATATATTTTTTCTATTGCTTATTGAGATAGATATAAACAACATCTCTTTTATCTTGAACCAAGGTTTGTTGAGCTCCAACTATATTCGATGGCTGAGAATGTTTTTCCAATAGTTATTGTGTTTCTATCGCTTGATAATTATTAGACTAAGTGTTGTTGTGTGAGGAATACATTTCTTTTCTCCCTTTCTTTTTCCTCTTCTATACTTACCCGTTCTTCCATTTTCTTCTTTCCCTCTATTATCCATTTCTGGTTCTATACTTAGTCTCATATCTATGCTCGCAGGTTCCCGAGGTGGCGGAGTGAGAAATTCTATATCCATCTATATATTCACATCACGGGTCCAACTGTCTACCGTTTGTTTCAATACTTAGCCAATTTTATGACTGCAGGTTCCTGCGTAGGCGCTATCGAACTCTCATGCCCCATGTTTGGGTATACATCTTGCACCCAAAACTTTGATGATCTACAATTCGACCCAAAAATCCTCGAACTCGCAAGCCTCACTCTACCTACGATAACTCTGTCTGACCACCCCTACTTTTCATACTTAAGACCAAGTGTTGTTGTGTGACGCATAAATCTTTTTTCTCCCTTTCCTTTTCCTCTTCTACACTTGCCCGTTTTCCCCTTTTCTTCTTCTCCTCTATTATCCATTTCTTGTTCTATACCTAGTCGCATATATATGCTCACGGGTTCGTAGGGTTGTAGAGTCATAAATTCTATTTCCATCTATATATTCACATCACAAGTCTGACCAACCGTTGTTCATTTCCATACTTAGCCAATTTTATGCCTGCGGGTTCCTGGCTAGGCCATATCGAACTCTCATTTCCTGTGTTTGGGGTATACATCTTGCAACCAAAACTTCGATAATCTACAATTCGACCTCGAGCTCCTCGAATTTGCAAGCCTCACTCTACCTGCGATCTTGTTGAAATAGATATAAATAGACTTCAACTAGGGTCTATTGAGCTCCAACTATATTTCATGGCTGAGAATTTGTTTCCCATAGTTGATGTGTTTCTATCGCTTGATAATTATCATACTAAGTGTTGTTGTGTGAGGCATAAAGTTCTTTTCTCCATTTCTTTTTCCTCTTCTATACTTAGTTGCATTTCTATGCTAGCGGGTTCCCGGGTGGTGGACTGAGAAATTCTATATCCATCTATATATTTACATCACGAGTCCGACCAATTGTTGTTCATTTCCTTACTTGGCCAATTTTATGGTCACGGGTTCCCGGGTAGGCGTTATCGACCTCTCATGCCCTGTGTTCGTAGTATACATCTTGCACCCAAAACATGGGTGATCTACAATTCGACCATGAACTACTCGAATTCGCAAGCCTCACTCTACCTACGATGACTCCATCTAACTACCTCACCTTTCCATACTTAGTCGATTCTTCAAAGTTTCCCGGGTTCACGGACCCCCAGGTTCACAAAAGTATCAAAGAATTTTTCTATCCCCTCCATCCATGCCACCTTCTCCCCTTCCCAATGCACATTAATTATGATTTTACTAGTGACAACTCACCACATATGGTCAAAAATATTGGCATTAATAAGCGAAAATCTCGAGGACATGTCCCATTAAAATGCCTTAATGGGAGAATATTATGGAATCTGATGAGTTTTTTGTGTCAATCTTTAAATGGCAAAAAATTGTTAGTTATTTTAGTTTTTTTAAGGCATCATCGTAGCGATAATAAAATATTGTGCTATCCCACTATCATCTACAAAGGTCTTAGTCGATTTCCCTGCCACCTATGCACACTTTCCCAATGCAAATTTATTATGCTTTTATTAGTGACAATTCACCACACAAGATAAAAAAAGACTGACATTAATGAGTGAAAAGCTCGAGGACATATCCAATTAAAATGAATTGAACCAAGATTTACGAGAGATTATATTACCATCCTCTAGTGGTCATTCTAAATACTATCACATAATTACTGTCACATGTAGCAATATAAAAAAAATTCATAAAAAAAATGATCTTTTCTCATAGGCACCCCATATGCACCCCAGTCGCCTGAAGTGAGCGATATTTGGATCCATCAACTAAACCTCCCTATTATCGAATTGGAAGAGGTCAATATTATGGCATCTGATTTTTTTTTTTGTGTGTGTGGATCTTGAGCTCAGCAAAATTGTTATTTACTTTAGCTTTTTTAAGGCATTATACCCCTCCTTTCCATACTTAGTCAATTCTTCACCTCATGTTGTCACAAATTCGTGGGTTCACAGGCTCCCAGGTTCACAAATTTTTTGAATTTTTTTTCTCTATCGTCCATCCCCACCACCTTTGCACGCTTTACAATGCACATTAATTATGCCTTTATTAGTGACAACTCACCAGACACATCGAAAATATTGGCATTAATAGGCGAAAATGTCAAGGACATCTCCCATTAAAATGCATTGAACCAAGATTTACGGAAGATTATATTATCATTCTCCAACATTCATTTTAAATACTATGAGGAGAAAAAGAACGTTCTCATCACCTTATGGCTGCATCTTGACAACATTTCTATGGAGATACCCTGAATATTTTTGGGTGCGAGGACCAAAGTTTTCAGTTGTCCAGATCTTATGACTACTACTCGTCCCCTTCTGCCTACAAGGAAGTTATATGGACATCTGGAATTGCACGAGCAGGTCGTGTCCCCAAATTTTTTGGTTGTAAGGATTTGGTCACCTGCTGCGCTGAAAACTATATTCCGAACCAGTGGATTATCCAGTTGTGGGACCATTACCGAGTCTCCCTATTGCCTCAAGTATTTCAAAAGATGTTAAGACTTTTCAACCCAATGCCTACTTTCAAGGGCGAGAATTGAAGAGAGTTATTAAAGAAGCATGATAATGAATTGGACGTCTTGCCAAATTTCTTAGAGAACATAGCGGTTAGTCCCAGGGACATGAGAAGATTATAGGTTAGTGCATTTTAAAACCCTTTCCAGTAAATTGCATGGCTTTTCACGAGGATAACGAGACAAGAAAGTACAACCAACATATCTCGTATGATTTTGTATATTTCATATTTTACGGTGAAGGAACAAGCCATCTTCCATTGGGGCAAGTTGATTTACATTGAAATCTCTTCCCAGTTATTGTAATACACAAGGAAGAAGAAATTCTTTATGTCATCTTATTTAATTTTCGCGGTGGGGAATTGTTGTCCATTCCTTGGATTATCTATGTGTAAGAAGGTAAACCACTAATTTGACCCAATAACCTTCTGGTACCAGATATTATGGAGACACGACGCCTCCCAACATTTTTATGAAGTCTTTAATGATTTTGTTTCAGTTTTTAAAGGATTGATATTTGGAAAGTGTTTCCCCCAGTTGTTTGACCATGCGACCAAGTTCCCGGATATGAAGGGCACACTATAAGAAATGCAGAACTATAATGTTATAAGGATTTTTGGGTCCAAACAAAATCTTTGCTTCCTTCCATGTCACATATTTGGTACAATGTTCTTTGCTGAAATAGCAAGGCAGTACACCTATTGGTTGCATTTTTTCCATGAAAAGAGAAAAATTCAATTCATCCCTCTATCTTGGAAATTCGGGGATTTCATAGTCAGGAATACGAACAAGATTGATGGTTTCATGGGCCACTTACACAACTTCAATTTGAAATGTGCTAGAAAAGTAAAAGGGTTTGACCCTGATGGTATTTTTGTAGAATGCCTATTAGCTATCGGTTTCAACAGTTCTTTCACTGACAGTATCCTAAATGAATACCAAGATAACACCTCAGGAAGTCATTCTCGTGACACCGGAAACCTTGAGACAATACTCAACACCAATTATTCATACAAGCATAAACGAAAAGGCCCGGGTGAGAAAAGTGCCCAATCTTCGACCGCCACACTCAAGAATACAACATCTTGGAGTAGTACTCCAATGGCCTACCCAATCAATAAAGTCACGCACAATTCTTCAGGAGGAGGAGAAGATAAGAACCCTCCCTCTGACAAAATTGAAAGTTATCACAAACTTTGCGCGAGCAAAAAATGGAAAAAAATAGTGGAAGAACAAGAGGGATCGAGGGGAGAAATTGATATCCACAATCTCTCCCTCGGAGATATGGAAATAGAAACTGGCATTGAAAAAATGTTCCCCGACGATGACCAACTAGAGAGAACTGCTCCATATAATCCTGAGATGGAAATAATTAGGACCGATACCTTGGACGAAGACGAGTCTTTTTCATTTCAAGGCATTTTTTTTGACATCGAATCCAAAAATTTGGTTATTGAAAAGAGAGATGTAAATAATAAGAAAGGGAAATATCGTTTAGAGATGAACCTACGAAACATGCATCCTTCCTAGATCTCCCAGATACATTGAGCAACTGGATATGCTCTAGACAACTCTATTATTGGCCTTGAAGCAGAGAACATCATGTTAATGGAGCGAATCAAATAACTAGAGGGAGCTCTAATGCCTCTTCCACTGTTTGCTACTCCTTTGACAATGATCAGGCCCACCACACCTGCAAAAAAGTTAAAAGGATCAGCAAGCCTTCTCACATCAGCCCGAGGCTATGTGGAAAATAATATAAAGAGAATATTGGAATTAATAATAGAATCTTGGGAGATGTCAAAGGGTATGGTCTCTTTTGTAGCAAGAGGACATTCTTTTCATGAGTATCTGCAAGCATATCTCCAGAACGAGCAAGGTTTCTACCTCGATGAAGTTGTACCATTTGGTGTTAAAGTTATTGGTATGATGGAATTCAGAAGAAGAGAGGAGGATCTCCCTTCCCCAGATCGAATAGACCAACTAAATACATGTTGGAAAGAAAAGGTAAAAAACCTTAATGGTATCATTCAAACATGTAGCCAAGCCATATCAAGAAGAGACAAACTATTCAAGAAGCTAACTGAGATAGATCTAGCTGGCAGAACCAATGAATTCCAAGACTCGAAATTGATATTCAACTCAATGTTTTTAACCAAGCAAGCATTTGATGATCAAGTTCAGATCTATAAAAGGATGTCATTTGAAAATTTCTATGACATTTTTGAATATGGTGAAGATGACGTGAAAACCTGGGTAGTCGGTTATTTGATTAAAAATCAAGATATTAAAGAAGCATTGCAAAATCTCTCTATTGATATAAGGGACTTGGAAAGTGAATTATTCAATATAAAAATATGGCATGAAATCAATGTGGCGCCCATGAGGAGCTACATCGAAGAGTGGTTCAAAAAGGTTGTCAACAAGATTACCAATGAAGGGAAAAGGACGCTTCACACGGTTCCCATAATCGCCGAGGAAATCCATAAAAGGACATCAATGAGAAAATGATAAGACATGGGACACCATCATAGTAAGTTTATATTGATGACATTATTCTGTCTTTGTCGATGTCTTCATCCAGTTACTCTATCTCTTTAAATACAAAGCTTTAACTGAGGACTGACAAATTTCTCTTTCTTCTTTCCAGGTCTTGCTATTTTCCATCCCCGAATTTCTTCTTTCTACAATATTGATTCTTGTACATCTTTGTTTTGTAGTCCGTGAGAGCCCCAATCCCAGTCATTATTGAAAACACATTTATATTTCACAGAATATGTATTGAACTATATATTTTTTTACAAATTCCAAGACAACTATTTTGGGAAATATTCTCAAATGTATTTTGTAACCCAGTTTATCTGAATATAAAATATTTTAGGTTGTTCTATGGTGATCTTCAATGTAAGGTGTTATTTTTTGAATTTTGTATTTTTTTTTTAAAATTAACTCATTCCTTGTACATGTTGGGGTCATGTTCCTATTTAATATTGTGCATATATTGCAACTTCCTATATTTCAGAATATGCTTCCATATACAAAATCTTAAGTCATATTTTTTTTTCCTATTGCTTATGGGTTTGAGAAAAATTTGCGAGCCGAAAACACCCTTCAAATTGGAACATGGTTTACATTTGGACCACAAATAATCTATTAAGATACATTAATATGATTACATTTTAAATTAAACAAAATCTCTTTAAACTTGAACCTGACTTTCTCGAGCTCCTAGATTGGTCCCGGGTTCCCAGGTTAGCGGGATGCTAGATCCTCATCTCCATTTATATCGTCACATCATGATATCGACCGAGCACCGTCCATTTCAACACTTAGCCAATTATCTCACCGAGGGGTCTCGACTTAGCGCTATCAAATTCTTATGTCCCATGTTTTGTGATATACATCTTGCACCCAACACTTCTGTGATATACATTTTTCACCCAACACTTCCATTATTTACAATTCGACCCCGGACTCCTGGAACTCACAAGCTTCACTATACCCGAGTTCACAAAAGTTTAAAACCATTTATCGCTCTCTTAAATCCCCGCCACATTCCCATCCTTCCCAATGGACATTCATTATGCTTTTACTAGTGACAACTCAACACACAAGTTTGAAAAAAATTCTTGATATACATCTTGCACCGAAAACTTCCCTGGTCAACAATTCCTCCAGCTCGCAAGCTTCACTCTACCTGGGTTCACAAATGTTTCAAAGCATTTATCGCTTCCTTCCATCCTCGCTACCTTCGCGCCCTTCCCAATGCACATTGATTATGCTTTTACTAGCGACAACTCAACACATAGGTTCACTTATTCGCATTAATAAGAAAAAAACACATTCAACCGCGATTTACGAGAGTCCGATGGACCGAAATCTCTTTAAACTTGAACCTGACTTTCTCGAGCTCCTGTATTGGTCGCAGGTTCCCAGGTTAGTGGACTGCCAGATCCTCATCTCCATCTATATCATCACATCATGAGCTCGACTAACCGCTGTCCCTTTCAACACTTAGCCAATTATCTCACCGCGGGGTTTCAACTTAGCGCTATAGAATTATTATGCTTCGTGTTCCGTGATATACATCTTGCACCCAACACTTATGTGATATACATTTTTCACCCAACACTTCCATGATTTACAATTCAACCCCAGACTCTTGGAACTCGCAAGCTTCACTATACCCAGGTTCACAAAAGTTTCAAACCATTTATCGCTCTCTTCAATCCATGCCACATTCCCGCCCTTCCCAATGCACATTCATTTTGCTTTTACTAGCGACAACTCAACACATAGGTTCGAAACAATTATGTGATATGCATCTTGCACCAAAAACTTACGTGGTCTATAATTCCTCTAGCTCTCAAGCTTCACTCTACCAAGGTTCACAAATGTTTCAAAGCATTTATTGCTCCCTTCCATCCCCGCTACTTCCACACCCTTCCCAATGCACATTGATTACGCTTTTACTAGTGACAAATCAACACACAGGTTCGCTTATTGGAATTAATAACAAAAAACGCATTCAACCACGATTTACGAGAGTCCGACCGACCGTCGTTTCTTTTCATACCTATCCAATTCTATGGATGCCGGTTCCCGGGTTGGCACATCTGAACTCTCATTCCCCATGTTTCATGATATACATCTTTAACCCAAAACTTCCGTGATCTACAATTCCATACTTAGCCAACTTTATGGCCACCCGTCCCCAGTTTGGCGCTATTATAAATATTGCACCCAAAACTTTCATCATCTACAATTCCGTGATATACATCTTGCACCAAAATATTACATGGTCTACAGTTTTTCCAGCTCGCAAGCTTCACTCTACTGAGGTTTACAAATGTTTCAAAGCATTTATCGCTCCCTTCCATCCCCTCTATCTTCGTGCCCTTCCTAATGCACATTGATTATGTTTTTACTAGTGACAACTCAACACACATGTTCGAAAAAATTGGCATTAATAAGAGAAAACTTTGAGGACATCTCCCATTAATACGCATTAAACCGTGATTTATGGGAGCCCGATCGACCTCCCTTCCTTTCAATACTTAGCCAATTTTATGGCCCCAGGTTCCCAGCTTGGTGCTATCGAACTCTCATTCCCCGTGTTTCGTGATATACATGCACCCAAAAAATTTGTGCTTTACAGTTCCACCTAGCACTCGAACTCACAAGCTTCACTCTACCCGGGTTCTCAAAAAGTTTCAAAGAATTTATTGCTCCCTTCCATCCCTGCCACCTTCATGCCCTTCCCAATGCACATTAATTATGTTTTTCTTAGTGACAACTCACCACACAATTTCGAAAGGATTGGCATTAATAAGCGAAAACCTCGAGAACATGTCCCATTAAAGCGCATTAAACCAAGATTTACATGAAAACCTCTAGGACATCTCCTATTAATACGCATTAAACCATGATTTCAGGAGTCCGATCGACCGCCCTTCATTTCCATACTTAGCCAATTTTATAGCCATGGGTTCCTAGGTTGGCGTTATCGAACTCTCATTCCCCGTGTTCCGTGATATACATCTTGCACCCAAAACTTTTGTGATCTACAATTCCACCCCGCACTCCTCAAACTCACAAGCTTTAAAAGTTTCAAACCATTTATCTCTCACTTCCATCTCCGCCACCTTCGGGGCCTTCCCAATGCAGATTAATTATGCTTTGATTATTGATTAATAAGCGAATACCTCAAGAACATCTCCCATTAAAACGCATTAAATCGTGATTTACGTCAGATTATATTATCAGATATCTTCTTCACATTTTGCGTTTCATATTACTTTATGGGAAGATTCCATTTCATACTAATTGCTTTGTTCCTGCCATCTATTCCTGGGTAGATTATTTTTCATTAACTGTAAAGTAAGCTATAAGTTATATCTTAAATTACTATTCAATGTAATTTCAATATAGTTTTTAATATTTACAATTTTCTTATCATTTCATTTCTAAAAAACAATTGAACATAACTTTTTAATATTTTTTTTTAGTTTTTTTTTTCATTTAATTTTTCATATTTCAACTTTCATTTTCTTATTGTTAAAGATATATTCTAATTACCCTTTACTTACCATATTGTTAATTTATGTTTTTTTGACAATATTCCTCGTCTCTCCCCATCTTCCAAAAATCATCATCATGAATAATTATAAGCTGTCAACTATCATCTTCATTCCCAAATCTACTTGGCAGCGACTAAGCTGCCACACAACACTTGTTTTTAATATGACCCTATCGGTGCCACACAATTGCACTTCGTGCAACTTCTATATAGATTTCAGTTTTCCAGTTTTGCATTGTAAATGTAGTGTATCATTTATGATAAAGATACATACAAGTTTTATTGAGTACAAAAATAAGACCACGACTTTATACAACGTTTAACGTCTGATCTCTTTTCCAATTATATGAATATCTTTATACTACTCTACATAAATTGTTTAGACTCTTTGTTATTTATTTTCATATTGAAATCAATTTTCATCAAGTTCCACTTCTATTTACTGCAAGGTCCAATTTTATTTATGTTATATTTTTTTTCCATTATATACGAGTTTTTATTTTTATTTTATTAAATTATTTTAAATTTTATTATTGCTACTATAACTATTCTTTATGTGTAGTAGCAATGACATTAAAAGCCCTTCTAATCACCCCTTCAAATACCCCAACAAAGAGGAGAACTCCAAACCATCTCAAGATGAACTTGAAGAAGAGGCCAAAGAATAAAAAGTATAAGAAGAGAATTAGTGTCCAATTTCTACAACTAACACTTGGCATGGTAATTATTATACCGTTATAACAACTAACACTTGGCACTTCTTTGAGTACGTATTGCTTGATGATGATGAGAAAAGATGTAAAGTCTCTCTAAATTAAATCCAAACTATATTTTTTTTTAAATATAATCTAAGATCTAACAAAGTTGTGAGATGAGTTTCGTCAACCTTGTGTAAAGTTGGACAAAGTTGAAGAACATGTTTCATCAATTTTGTATAAGATCACCCACAAAAACACAAATAAATTTAGTTTATTTTATGTATAATTTTACAAAACTAATGACACATCAATGAAAAGGTCATAATTTTAATTAACTAAAATATATAACTTATACAATTCCTTCCTGTGTGATGTACACGTATAAATATCAACATGATATTTATTATTAATGTATAACAATACCCATACGATAATTCCTTTTGTGGTGTAGACATATAAGTATCACTAGCACAGCCGCAAAGTGGCTGGTGAACGCCAAAATAAGACGGCTGGGCGATCCAATATGAAACGCATGGACAGAAATGCACACACAGCTGAAACACATATAGAGCTGAGGAAATCCAAAAATTAAACGTGGTAATTCCAAAGGTTAATCAGTTAAATGTGGCAATCATACGATGGTACAGTAATTTCTTAATATGATTAGGTAAATGTTAAAAAGTAAACACATTAACTGATGCATTCAAAAATACAAGGAAGTTATGAAGAGTAAATCACATTCATTGATTTGGGAGGATGACTAAGAATATGCCAACATCTTCAATTGTTAGCCATCAGATTAGAACTTTAGATTAAAAGGTGATTAATTGTGCCCATCTCCAATAGGTATATGCCTTTCGGCGTAAACATGCTGCTATTTATTATTAGTATACTACAATACCCGTTTAATTTACATTTATGTTTAAAAATGGTATTGTCTTTAAGCCGTTTTCAATTTCATATTAAACAATTATAAATTAATTTTATAAATTTTAAATAACATAAAGAAGATATATATATATATATATATATATATATATATATATATATTAAACAATAAATTTTTCATACATATTTGTATATCACTCCATAAATAATTAAAAATAAATTATATAAAATGTTCACTTCAATTGGGAATATAAGACATTGTTTAACTTTTAAAACAACTTTTATTTAATTATCCTAAAAAATGTATCATGTATTTAATATTGCAAGCTAATAGAGTGATATACACCTATACATCAATTTATTTATTCAAGGTTTAAAAGGTTTGGAGAAGTATTTTCCATCCTTAATATAATATAATATAATATATATATGGGTGTGTACAAAGTTGTTGGATGAAAAAGTGGAAGGGGGTCAGCAGGAACGTGCACTCATATGAATTCTAAGCATTCTTGATATATCTAAAAGAAGGTATATGGAAGTCGGTTGACAACGAGTTAAAAGATTGACAGTGTAAGAGGTGACATATGGACAGTCACAATAGTTTAGAAAGTCTTCCTTGATTTGATTTGATAAAGGAGTCAATTAATAAATTTACAAATTATATTTAAAAAAAAATATATATATTTTTTATGGGATAAAATTTTAATTTCATTTTTTTTTAAAACTAATTATTTAAATGTTTAAAAAAAAAATCATATTCCTATTGTTCCATTCTCGAAATTTTCAAAATTAAATAAAATCATTATTTATTTATTCAATTTACAATAAAATAAAATAAAAAATAAATGAAAATAACTTAATTTCCTTAATTTAGTCCATAAAATTTAAGTAGAAAATGTTAAATTATGTGTTTTTACATATCTTCTTAAGTCACAATACCTATGAGTGTTAGTTGGGTGCATTGAAGTATATTTTATGTTACGACTACATGTGATGCAACGCAAAAGTTTTTTTTTTATTTTTTTATTTTTTTATTTTTTTATTTTCAGCAGGAAGGCAACAACGACAACAATTAATCAACACAACTTGATGATGAACACAATGCACACAAATCAGGCAACAGACAACAATGACCCATCATACTGACACATAAAGCAATTGGACGAAACATGCGATAATCAAATAGACAAATAAAACAACTAAGCTATGGGACAGCATCAAGATCAACCAGACGCAACCAACATTAGATGACACGAGTAACTTGAACTTTCATGACGAGCGACGAACAAGAACAAACAAGAGTTACAACACAAGTACCAACATCAATTACAACGAACATTACACCCACATCGGGAGGAGCATGACTCTTGCTAGGCTATCCTTCACTTCTATCAAACGAGGCACACAATGATCCCCTCATCAGGAATCATGTCGTCACAAGGCAGTGGGCATGAAAGTAACCAAGGCGCAACATAACGTATCTACACCAATAACCCAAGAAAAATCCAACGCACTAGGAGACCAAATTAACTATCAAAAATACAAGAAGACTATACCCAAAAACCCAATCGACAATTCAACAAGACGCAACGTGACATCATTCAATATTTAAATTGTGCAACCAACTAAAAATTATTTTTTTCTTATGAGACACTTTTTCAAGGAAGTCTCCCACACTGTAAAATGAAAATAATTTTGAGAATATTTAAAAATTCATGTGCATGGATATTCTATTTTAATTCTCTATATAATAGAATGTTATTTGAAAGCTAGCTTAATCATAGTGGTAAATGGAATTAGTACTTACATTTTGTTAAGCTAAATAATGTCTACCATCATAAACAAATAATTTAATATATTAAGAACATGAATACAAGGGGTTTTATTTTGGAGTAACAAAATAACTTCCACATCATCTTATCTGTAAGTTTAAATTAGTTGTCCAGAAACAAAATCGCTGTCAAAATATATACAAGATCGTTGTTTGTCATTCATTATTATTAAAAATCGTTGTCATACACAACAATAATTACAACACAGTCTTTCACATATTAAAATGTTGTCATTCACATATAAAGAAGTTGTCATTAACATATAAAGAAGTTGTCATTAACATATAAAAACACTGTCATTCACATATAAAAACAATGTCTATCATATTCTCTATCAACAATCAATGTCGTTGTCCATTAACAAGTCTATTGATACATCTATTGATAAAACTATAGATAAATATATTGATAAATCTGTTGATATCGCTGGGTAAATACGGGTAAATCGCCTAGAAAATCATGGTGTAAATTCTGTGTAATATGCTAAGAAAATCGTGGTGTGAATGTTGTGTAATATGACAAGAAAATCATGGCATGAATGTTGTGTAATATGCAAAGAACATCTTGGTGTGTATGTTGTGTAATATGCCAAGAAAATCATGGTGTAACTGCTATGTAATATGCTAAGAAAATCGTGGTGTGAATGTTGTGTAATATGACAAAAAAATCATGGTGTGACTGATGTGTAATATTCTAGGAAAATCGTGGTGTGAATGATATGTAATATGCCAAGAAAAAATCCCAGGGGCGCTACCATGCTGGGAAAAACACCAAGTCAATCGTTGTTGATAAATCACATTCTTATGAGGAAAGGAGAATGGATATAAGGTTGGTACGAGTCACCCAGATTCACTGGGAAATAAAAGAAAAACAATTTTTCCCCTTTTTTCCAGTAGCCAAGGAATCATAGATTAATCAATCAAATGCAGAGATAATCATTCAAAAGGAAAACTCAGAGATTAATAATTCAGCCATGAATCAATAAAAAACGCAGAGATACTCATTCAGAAAGAAAACACAAAGATTAATCATTCGACAATGAATCAATCCAAAAACATAGAGATACTCATTCACATAAACACAAAGATTAATCATTCAGCAATGAATCAAGAAAAAATGCAGAGATACTCATTCACAAAGAAAATGCAAAGCAATGAAGTGGAAACGTTGGGTAAAGTGAGGGTTAAAACAAGGTGTAAACGCACGGTGAAAACTCAAGTAAAAAGAGAGAGTGTAGAGATTACAACTCGAGGGAAAACACAAAGGAACTCGCTGCAATTAAACGTTGGGAAAAGGAATGATCCTACACTTATTATCTGTGCACAGGAAAGCAGGGCATTTGAATATAAATCTTTAACACTGGAGTGAAAGACAATCGATTCGGCTTCTGGTCAAAGGCTTAGGAACAAACTAATAACTTAAAGGATCAAGGAAAGAAGGATAAAAACACAAATATGCATCCATATCTTTTCCATGGAGAAGAAATTAATGAAATAAAAACACAATCAAGGAATAGAGAAAACACAGGTAGGAGGTACAAGTTGCAGGCAAGGTTTTGAATCCAGGGCTCATTTTGGCCACGCGCAAATAGACAGTAACTCAGAATAATGGATACTTTGGATAGCAAGGGGTTCTTATTGAATGAATCTAGTGACAAGTGAATTAAAATTGTCATAGAAATACATGGGCAAGGAAAGCTCATGGAAATGAAATCTCCATCTAAGTACAGTAAAATAAACACGTGTAAATTAAATTTCATTGCAAGTAACAACATTAACAGGCATACCTTAGCCAAATATGATTGCTCTGAGTTCGTTGTCCTATGTGTGCTCTGTCCAGCTCTCGCTTGCCAACCGATGTGACCTCATCAATACCTCCCAACCAATGCTAGGGGTACTCTTCTTCCCCCTGATCCCCCCCGAGCCACAAAGGGGCCACATACACAATACCGGAGAATGTTATCACCCAACTCACCTCACAAGGTCGAGCTACCACTCGTTACCCAAGCTGGGTATTGTTGGTCACTATAATTGCTTAATTAATTTTAAACAACTAAGTGAAACATAAATTATCAACCCAGGGAAGTCTTTTGTTTCAAAGATAGCCACGCACTGTATATACTCAATTCCAAAAGCATTTAGTGTTGTAGTAAAGAAATCATTCTATCTATGATTGCTGAAGT
>SNQJ01S0044656.1:99960-114050 GCA_010110895.2 Picea sitchensis | reverse complement strand
CCTTTTCACCATCATAGAGCTTGCTTATATAGGTTAAGAGGAGCTTAACCTCTTGAGTTATCTTTAGAACAAGTTGAGGAACCTCCTCCTTAGATCAGGGATCCCCTGATGGAACCAAGAATTTGAATGCAACTTCCTTCTAAACTTGAAATATCCTCCCCTTATTCTCCTCAACGGGCCAACTACTACCTCAGATTAGGCAGCGCTCCCTCAAAATGGGCATTAGAGCGCTGTAGCACTCCCTAGGAAGCTTGAGGGAAGCGCCAGCGCTCCAAAGGTGGATAGCGCTCCTTCAGAGGGGTAGACAAGCATTATAATTCTCCCTAAGGTCTTATAGGGGAGCGCTAGTGATCCTAAGGCTGATGTAGAGGAGTGCTCACCCTCAGAACCTTTGTTTAAGAGCTCTTCTTAGGTGTTAAGAGTTCCTTGACTTCAGTTAATCAATTCCTCTTCTCCAAATCAAGTGTATGAGATGTTTTAAGTGCCTCCTTAGTGTCGTCATTATGGAAGTATGCTTGAACAACGTCTGCGACACTTGTGACCAATTTGCGACACTTGCGAAAGTTGTAAGGAAGATGCAACACTTACGACAATTGAGAGGAACATGCGACACTTTATCCAGTTGAATAATTTTGACGTGTAACAGTCTGATCAACATTCTCAGGGATTTCTAGTTCATGAACTGCACTTTCTATATCACCCCATGTTGGATTAACATTGTATGTAAATATAGATTCATTGGTTTGTAATGTAGTCTCATAGGCAATATACACAGCTTCAAATGTAGGGAAGTTATGTTTTAATGTGTTTTAGTTTTGATCAAACGAAACGTATTTTCTCTACAATAGTTTTCATAGTCAGTATGTTTGTTGTATTTGACAAAGTGTATGACAAAGGGTCTTTTTCTTTTTCATATGGGTGCACCATTTTTTTTGTAATGCGATACGAACTATGCTAAGCAGATATGCTTAATAGGAGATGGACGTTGGAGGTAATAATCAATAATAGAGCGATATAGTATGTCCTCTGAATTGTCAGGCTCCTATTCTAGCAAAGACGGTGGTTTAAGCACAAATGTGTGTTTCTCAAGTAGAGATGTGTTTATGAGGACACATTTCCTTGAACTACAGTTGAGGGGCAGGGAAAGTGCAATGTAGACTGCTTGTTGAGTAGACATTTGTTGAAGATTAAGTAATGCATTTCCAAGCGTACGTATCATTTGCATAACATCAATATGATTTTTTTCATGTTCTTTGTGTATTCTTCTGAATGCACTTGTCATAGATTTGTCAACCTTTGTCATATATGAGGTACAATATGATGTTGCAGCATATGCATTGAGGACATACTGCGCATTTGTATTTACATTCCACATAACTGGCATGTCCTTGGAGAAAATGTTGTTCCAAATATGGGAAAGTTTTCTTTTAAGGAAAACTATTGGTCGTTTAAGTGTACATTGTATGGATTGGATGTACTCATCTTCTATTAGATTTATCTCTATCAAGAAGTCGTCAAAGCTCATTAACTCATCAAAGTCTCAATGTTCTAGAAATGAGAACAAGGATTTAGATTTCTCAATGACAACATTGTCCTCTAAACTAAGTGGCTCTATGATTCTTGTTTTTCTCATTGACGACACAGAGAAGTTGTATCTACAATGTGATTTTTTTCGTTTTTTACAGCTTCTTGTATGATAATGTCTATGAAATTTGGAAAGTTCTGGATCCAAATGATATGTTTTTCATGTTATGTATTTGTCCACAAATTGCTCAATCTGTGAGTTGTTGTCATTTACATAGACCAGTGAACCCTCTATCCACAACAGTGTGTGGTCATGCTCACTCCCCCTATTCTAAAACTCAATCACAAAAAAGTAGTCCGATATTTTCCCGAAAACCGTTTCATCATGGCATATCAATTTCATCAAAGCATTTATTCTATGTCTATAGTAGCGAGTACATGTCATCGGGTCTTTTCTTATGAGGTAGTCAATGTCATCATTTTCTAATGTATCAGTTTGTTTTTTCCTTTTCTTGTTCCAATACAATGCATACACTGTAGCCACCAACGGATCCCAATGATGCTCTGCACTTGTAAATGTGATGAAAAATGTTGGCGGTCCCAATTGTTGGATCATTGAAAAAATAGTTTTCTTGTTTTGTTGCAAATAATCAGAGAGGTGAATGTTTTTGAAATCTATGTATCCAATATCATATTTTAATATTTTTTCTAGGTTTCCTTTGTACTTGACATATTTGGCCAATAAATTTCTTCCTTGTAGCTGGCATTTTCTCATTCGCACCTACATGAAAGATAATACTTGCTAAATTCTTATGTGCATTGTTTTGAAAAACAATTTTTTTATGTGACAGGAGAAGTCACCACTTGAATGTAGAAGTTCCCATAGAACAATTTTATGGTAGTTGAATCATTCTGTAATGTCACTGGGACGTGGACCTCTGTAGAACAGTGTTGGGAAGTTCATTTCCTTGAAAACATTTGTCCCTGAATATTCCAAGTGGACGTTTCCCCTCAACAGGTGAAATTTTGACAATCTTGTCTTGCAAATCATGAATGCGTTGTGAGTCAGTGAATCCATGTATCAATGTTTCAACAAGTCTTTCATTCTCCGATTCATCACTTGTATAAAATTCACTAGAAATCTCGAGAGTCCCTGCAAATATTTCATCCCCTTCTCCAAGAACATTGTTCCAGTTCTCATTTATACAAATGTTATGTGCTTTGTACAGGGCCCTGGAATGGAATTCTTTTAATTCTTTCATGACAGCATGCACATGCATTTTACCTATCTGGTATGCATTCTTGAATTGCAAGTGTACTTTGAGAGCTACACCATTTTTCATTATATCACTAATCAATTGTGGCAAGGCTTTTTGTACAACATCTAGTTGGACGGGCACATTAATAATTGACCCTGATAATCCCATTTGGGGTCGTTTATAAACCCAGGGTCTGATTTGTGCAAATGCAATTCACAGAGACACAAGTCTCTCTTCAATTTTTGTAAGTGTACTTACATCTGGTAGTGGTGTATTACATCTTAGTTGGTCAGGCATTGCAAAGCGTGGCATTTTTCCATTTTCAAGTGATCATTTGCATGGAAGACAAATATTGCCACTGGAAAATGTTCTATCACTTAGTGTCAAGCCGAGGTATTCTGCTTCCAAATCAGGTGTGAAAGACTTAGTGTTTTTTGCGAAATTCAATTGACCAAAAATTTCACATGCAATGGAAGGAGTGGCTTTAATTTGTTTCATATAGATCTGTTTTTCATCTTTCTTCCCTAGACAAGTATGCATAGAAAGTGTTTGTCGGTTTTGATTTCTAGCAGTGCATGGTGTTGGCTCTAGCCCACAAAGTGTGATTTTTTCTTCTCGGTCAGTACCATGACCATTGTGGGATATGTGGCCATACATGTTTCTCTCACATATATGTTTTTTCAAGATGTGGTAGGTTAACTTGTGCTTGCCACTGGAAACTAGTTTCATTTGTTGACAAGCCATGTTGGAGGTGGAATCGACATTTCTTATGAGCATTGCATCCTCAGCATATCGATGATTCAAACTGTGATGTTCTTTTTCATTCGACATGTGATGTTTGTGTTCAGCAGAAAATGCGAAAATGTGATTGTGTTGTTCACGAACATGTTTTTTTAGGTTGTGATATGTGAGTTTCTGTCTAGAAGGAAGCGTACCAATGTATTTTTTTCTCTCATGTATGACCTTTTTCAAGTTGTGATAAGTTAGTCTACATTTTTTGTTTAAGGTCGGGATGACCTCATGACAATTGGGATGAGTTTCATTCTAATTAAATAACATCTGATGCTTATGCAGATTTGATGTGGTTTGGGTGGCATGGACATTGGATCCTGAACTGGTAGTATTTCTTATACCCCCAATGTATTTTTTTCTCTCACGTATGACCTTTTTCAAGTTGTGATAAGTTATTCTATGTTTTTTGTTTAAGCTTTGTATGGCCTCATCACAACTGGGATGAGTTTCATTCTCATTAAATAGAATGTGATGCTTATACAGATTCAATGCGGTTTGGGTGGCATAGACAGTGGACCTTGAACTAGTAGTATTTCTCATCAAAGGTTGGTAATGGATATGTGGTGTATCTGTTTTCAATGATATGATGTCAATTGTTCGATAGTAGTTTGAATCAATACAGTAGGAATGGACAGTACCATCCGACAAGGACAACCAGACCTAGATATTTACTCTGAATATGATAGATAGCCATTGCAAACAGAATTTTCCACCCTCTATATTTCCTTTCTCATATGGCAATGCCATGTTTACAAGGTATTGTTTCCAACTTCCAATTGTCGACATACTTTCTAGGAGATATGGTAAAAGGTGTTGATGCAAGCAGCTAAAATCCTATTGGCTACAACCTATAATTGCATTGCAAAAGGATTGTACAGTGTAAATCAGTAGCGAATGTACATAAAAATTTGTTGCTACCAAATAGAAAATTGCATTAAACAAACTATCTCCACAACTAGATGCAATAGGTGTCGCTGCTTACAATCCATGTGAGTGTATATGATGCATAATTCATTTCCAATGTGATTCAAGGTCTTTACAAATGAGGGACAAGTAAATATGAGGTCCTCCAAGATTGCATATGGATAATTTTCTATATAGTAGTGGTTCATAATGACCACTGGCAGGATTGGCATCATGGAACAAGATGCAATATTGATCGCTAGATGCATTTTTGTTGAATAGTATATATATTGTGTTTCTTGTCAATGACCATATTCCAATTGATATATTCAACCACTTGGACAACCACCATATAAAAAATGTATCTCCCCAAAGTCCCCTCTCATGTGCAGGCAGAATTGCAAATGCAGACAACTGCATCTTTGAAAAATACATAGTGACATCATGTATTCCATGCAACTGGAAAAGAAAATCATATGCTAATTCATATTCATACGACTCCAATGCATCAATGTCACCATTTTCTAAACATCCCAAGAAATAATCTATCAATCCATTGCATAGGTCGGTCGTGGAATAACGGAAATGCAATACAATTTGAAATGCATCGAAGAGGAAATATCCTACAGTATACAAGAATGCATCAAATCTAAAAATCCCATTGCTATGCAATACCTCATCAATGTTGTCATGTACAATGGAGTCTATATCTATTTCATAGGACTCAACATCTATTACTGTCTTCATCTCTTAAGTTGTGATTTTCAAGATGTTTCTTAGCTATATTTTAAAAACATGAAAATAGAGAAAAAAAAAAAAACTATAACTGCAGAACTACATACCAATTCTATTATGTATCCTTCAACCTTCTTCCTGTAAAATTCAATCCCCCTAGTCGCTACACCATATGAAAAACAAGCAAACGTAGAGTGAATAGTGAACCAAACAAAAGAGATAACGCAAATGAAATAACACTATAAATGTGCTTAGCATAAAGACCGATTATTCAAGGCATACCATTTTTTAACCTATTACACGCATGCATACTATATGTGTTACAGTGGCAGAATATGATTTTCAAGACATAAAGGACAACATAAAACCAACAGGTGGACGAGGTTTTTGATTCAGAGAATAAAAGCATGCCCTATCACAAGGTCCTGACAGATGCTTGCTCCGCAATGACAACTCTGAATTCGTTTTCTAAACCCCTTTGCATTTCTATTTTTGAAAGAGCTATGGCATGATATCTAGGACGTGGAAGTTGGCATATGTGATTGGAAGGGAACAACTTGGAAAAAATGCACCAAACGTATGGTTTCCAGGAACAAAGAATAGGAGGAGAACATTCGATTTCCTTTTTTATATTTCACTATGGCTGCAACAGAAGTGGTTTTTGTGTCCAACATCAACATTCAAAGGGGAACAAGATGTTTTGGAAGGAAACAAACTGGGAAAAATGCACCAAACATATGGTTTTCGGGACTAGAACAAATGAGAAGAAAATTTTGATTTTCATTTTTATATATCACTATGCCTATGACAGAGGTGGGTTTTATATAGAACATTGATGTTCAAGAACAAGGACAAGACAACATCAGATGATCATTTCTCTGGTCGTGGTAGTCACACAAAAATATGTTATGCAAGAGGATTTTGACCCAGGGATTCCTAGTATTGAAAATTCTTGCTTGCAAGTTGCAAATAGTAAACAACAAATAAGGAATAACAACAAAAAAATGGCACCAAAACTTTCCCGTGAAAGAGGAATGATAGAAGCACAGCTCCAAACTGCACAAACTACAACAAAAGGTCCAACTGCAGATGCAGGACCCCAACCTTGCAAAGTTGAAGCAAACAAGAGAAAGCAGCAAAAAACAAACAAGTGAATGAGCACCAAGAGGTCCAACTATAGCTGCAGGACCTCAAATTTGAAAAGTTGAATCAAACAACAACAAGTAGCATCAAACAAACCAACAAGCAAGCATCAACCAATGAACTAGTGATGCTAGTGAAGAACAATATTTCCCAAATTCAATGCAGAGAAGATTGTATCCAAAAATCAGAGGAAACTGTAATGTAAAATGCTTGTTGAGTAAACATTTAAGGCTGTGAGGCCTGTTAGGTAAACAATTAAGGTTGTCAGAACCGTCGAAGGGCCTCGCGCTGTGAAAACATTTAAGAAAGAATGCAATGTGGTAGGCCTATTTGCATACGCAATAATGAAAATGCCTCTCTAAGTACACAATAATAAAGAAAAATAAAAAATAATAACAATAACAATAGTTCGAACAATGGAGACTATGAAAATAAAATTTACTCAGAGGACAAAGTAATATGAATTCAACTAATAAAAAACTGACTATCGATGCTCAAAACTTTGGATATCTAAACATTTCAATATGAATAGTACAAATTCAAAAAGACCGTAGATGATAAAAACTTTGGTATGCCAACATATAAAACATTGGGAATAGTGAAGCTGACAATAAGACCTCTAATCTATTATCCAATGAGATCGTGACATATAAGGGTTTTTTTATTATATAAAAAATAATTTTTTTAGTTCTCTAGTTCGAACAATAGAGATTATGCAAAAAATTGTACTCAAAAGACAAAATAATATAAAGTCAATGAATTATCGATCGTTATAGTCCCTCTACGCCTTCGACAGGGACTAATAAAAATGAGCAACTTTTTAGTATATCAAAAATAAGATGCAACTTTTTAGTATATCAAAAATTAGATTCATCTCATTTTTATTCACTAAAAGAAAATTGAGACCCATAGTATTTTTGTTTTATGTAGGAAAGGGTTAAAAAATGACACCTAACCATAGTTGTATGGGAACAACTTTTGGTATTTGCTTGGGAATTGATATTAAAAGTTCCTAATTAATTAAAAATGATTTTGGGAACTTGGGAGCTTTTTGGGAGCTTTAATCTCAAAGAAATGGGAGCATGAGAACCAATTTCTATTATATAAAGCTTTAAATTAAAATTGAATTTTTGGTATTAAAAAATACCAATTTTCTGTATTATTAAATCAAAATTAATTTTTTGGTATTAATAAATATCAAATTTTGTATACAATTAAATTAAAATGTAAATATTTATGTTCCATTATTGAAACACCTCATTTGTTAGAAATATTTTTATTATATTATTCAAAATACCACTATAAAACAAAGACTAAACTACACAGTGAATATTATTTTAAAAATTATTTAAATAAAAGGACTTAATAATAATCACTTTATAATTGTGGATATGAATAAATTTTAATGCATATATGTTTTCCTTCAAAGCCCAAATTAAACATGAAAATCAAATAAATCAACCAAACATATTATTGTTTTTTATTATATTTTCATTTTTTTTTTAAATAAAAAAAGAGGGGCAGATCCTATTATAGCATATCACATACAAAAATAACACATGTCTCTAGGCTACCAACTGTTCCGTTGAATTAGTGGAAATCGAGATAGTTGGTAGCCTTGGATGTCCATGTCTAAAAAAGGTGGTCCACCATTTTCCCTACCAAGAGGAAACCAAGGCAGGTGGCGGCCTATAGTCTATACATTAACCATTAAAACTAGAATTAAAACTAGACTGGACTTGGAACTGAACCAAAAAGAGTTTAGAGTGACACCTAACCAGAACCAAAAAGAACTCCAAACCATGAAATTACCCGTTAGCACCAGAAGTAGCTTCGTCAGGGTCTTCGTTGTGCGGTCCATTCCTAGTCGGCAAGGCAAAAGGTCTTGCACACGTTAGACATTTTTTCCCCGCTAGCGCATTGGATAGTGCTTCATACAACATATCGATGCGTTGGTGCATGAGTGTGACACGTTGAACCTAACATGCCATCTAGATTCTCAGATCAAACACTAATTCCAATTTTTCTGGGTGGAAGAAGGGTGGTGGGGCACACCATGGTTCTGGTACAATCGAGATAGGAGGTGGCGCAAAGACCTCGCCACCTTCCTCCTCAACGATGCAGATGTGGGCCTCTTCTATTTTCGCCTCCATGGTGTTGGTGTTGTGGTGAGACGCAGTGTCTGGATTAGTGTCTTCTGTGAAGAATTTGCTTGGGGGTTGCCAATTCTTTGGCAGAGTGAAGAAAAGGGACTCTGAAAGGGTCTGAATGGGTTCCTCTAGGATTACTTCCTCCACTTAATCCATTGGAGGAAACATGACCATCCCTCCTCTGCGTGTTGTCTGAATTCACCGAGTGTGGACTATGGAGAGTTCTTGCTCTAGCATCTGCCACCTCCTCTGTCATGTTGCCAAACTATTGCAGGCAGGGCCGTGACATGGTCTGCCTCTCTCACGTGGCATCAAGAAGGTAATGTGAATGGCAAGCTTCCCAACGGTTCTGCAATGGCTACACCAAAGCACTGATTTGATTTCCTGGTGCAGGTTGAGGGAGAAATGGTGAAAGTTGGTGCATTTTTGGGTGATATCGAGGAGGGGAGACATGACTGCTTCCATTATCTCTCCCCAACCATTGAATTTTCTTGCTGTCACTCTGCTCACACGAGGGATCCTTCCTTCGGCTCTTGACAGGCAATTAAGCTGGGCTCCCATTATTAATGGAGAGGGGATGGGAGCCAACTTGCCATATTTATGGATTGGATTGGGCCAGTGTTACATGGCCCTTGTGTGCTATGTGGCACCCCATCCGCGGTTGGGTATTCCATCCTGGCCAAGTCTTGGCATTGGTCTGAGAGTTCAGATCGAGGTGAAGTTTGGGCATTTCAGTGGATCACCTCTATCATCTTAGCCACTCCTTCATTTTCTAGTTAATATTCTACTTTGTTTGCATTCCTTTTCACATGGGAGGAGATGATGGTGAGGTTGGGCTGTAAGAGTGAGTCAAAGTCCTCCAAGAGTCCTGAGAGTCTCCAACTAGGTGAGACTTCTAGGGGGTGTTCTCCATGAAGAATTTTGGTTATGAGTTGGACTATGATCTCGGAGTCCCCCTCCACAATGATCTTGTTGTAATGGTGATCTGTTGCTATCTTGATTCCTCTTATGAGTCTCCAAATCTCAGCAGCGTTGTTTGTGTTGAAGCCCAAATAACCTGCTACTATGTGGAGGATTTCTCCATTTGAGTTCCTAAGGATCGCCCCAAGGCCCGCTAGGGCTAGATTTCCTTTTGAAGCCCCATCAAAATTAATATTTATGAATCCATTTGGTGGGGGGGTCCAAGTGGTCGGGCTTCCAATAGAGAGATTGGATTTTGCGGAAGGGGGTGTGTCAGCCAGGTTGAGGTGCCAGTTTTGGAGTATATGTCATTCATCCATACTGCACTTTAAGTCCTCAATAGTCCAGTGCCTTCTTTTGATCATTTCTCATATTAGATTCATGATTCTGTCCCAAGTAGATGTGGGGGGTGAGGCCTTCGACTAAAAGATAATATTATTTCTTTCCTTCCAAATTTTCCATAGGGTGAAGCCTGGTACGAGCTGTCAGATGGGAGCTATAATTGGGTTCTGAAAGGTGATCGAGTCCCAATTTTCTATAGTGTCATTGATGTTGTTCTTGTTTCTGTTGGAACGACGCATTATTTGAGACCCCAGATCCCAAATTGTCTTACTATAGCGGCAGTGGTTGAGAAGGTTTTCCATCGTTTCCTCCTATTGTTGACAAAGGGGGAAAATTGAGGGCCCTATGAAACCCCGCTTTTTGAGATTATCCCAGGTGAGGATGTGGTTTTGAACTGTGAGCTAGAGGAAGATGGACACTTTAGGTCAGAGTGTTGAGATCCAAATCTTACCCCATATGCTATCCTTAGGTTGATCTTGATAGTTCCTCGACAAATAGTAGGCTTCTTTGACCGAAAATTTGCCAGATGTGGAGCGCCCCCATCTGAGAATGTTCGGGCCTACCATGGTGGATATTTTTCATTGGTTTGCATGGACACGCTAGGCTTGGAGGTCCATTTCTCTTGGGAGGTGTAATTCCTGGTGTTCTGTTTTCCATTTGTGCCATGGCAGATTTCTGTTAGAAGTTCTCCAAATATCCTTAGCCCATCTGAAGATTTCGGGTTGCAGTGATTGACGTAGGGGGTTAAGTTCTTATAGAGTGGCTAGAGGCGTTTGATGTTTCCATGAGTCCTACCAGAACAGTGCACTTTCCCGATTCCTGATTTCCCAAAAATCATATTTCTAGACTAGTTATCTGTTGAGCCAGGTCGTGTTCCAAATATTGGATCCCTGAATCTGGTTGTTGAATCTGGTGAGTTGTTCTGCTCGAGTGGTCGGTGCATATTTTTGTTTCCAAATTTGTGCCTAGATTTATGTAGGGTTCTTAACCCATCGCCACCATAGTTTAGCTGCCATAACTTGATTAAGTTTTCCTGGGTCTTGGAGCCCTAGTACACCCATATCTTTGGTCTTACAAAGCTTATCCCAACCCACTAATTCCCACTTTTTATTAGGGTGGTGCCCATGCCATAAGAAGTTGCATTGTATGTTTCTGATAGCGTGAATGACCGACTTGGGTGCTGCTAGAGTCATGAGAAGGTAGGTTGGCAAGGATTGTAGGATAGACTTGAGGAGCACCATCTTAGCTGCGATATTAAGAGGTCTGAAGGTCCAGTTGTTGAGTCTATTGGAAATGGAGAGAAGTATACTATCCCAAGATATTGATCGCACAAGCACACATGTGAGGGGTATGCCAAGATAATTGGATGGAAGGGAGCTCTTGGGTATACCTAGGAGGCGGGAAATAGGATTTTGGACTGCGACTGGCATATTGAAGAAGTAGAGATTATATTTATCAGGGTTAAGGGCCATTCCCGATGTGTCTGCAAAGTCAGTGATAATGGAGTTGAATTTGGTGGCTTCTCGAGCTGTCGGAGTGTTTAAGAAGAGGGTATCATCAACAAACCAGCTATGCGAGGGGGCTAGTTGAACATTGTGTAGGGGAAGGCCTTTAAGGGAACCCTCCAAGACGGAGGCTTTAAGGTAGTGTCCCAATCCTTCCACTATTAAAACAAAAAGGAAGGGAGAGAGGGGGTCTCCTTGAGGAATTCCTCTGGTAGGGGAAAAGGTTTGGGAGGGCACTCCATTGACCATGATAGAGAAGAAGGCTGAAGAGGTGAGCCTCATGATCCAATTCACCCAGTGGTTGTCAAAACCAAAGGCTTCTATCAAGGAGCACATGTACTGCCAACTGATTCTATCAAAAGCTTTAGATAGGTTGATTTTGATGAGTATACATGGGAACTTAGTCGTCTTCAGCGAGTGGATAACCTCATGTGCAAGGATGACACTATCCATGATTTTCTTGCCTTCCACATAGCCCACTTGCTCGTTGGATATGACAAAAGGTAGAATTGGTTTGAGACACACGGCTATGACCTTGGTGATGATTTTGTAAATAACATTGCATAGGGAAATCGATCTGTATTGTTTGGGGTGAGTGACCCTCTCCTCTTTCGGGATGAGAGTAAGGAAGGTGGCATTGAGGGCTGGGAGGACTTGGCCTGAGGTTCTGGATTCCTCCACCGCCTGCCAAACTTCTTCCCTAATCATATCCCAACAATAACGAAAGAAGTCCGTAGTGAAGCCATCTGGACCTGGTGCTTTCCCTGGGGGCATTTCTTTGACTGTGTGGTCCATTTCCTCTTGAGTGATGGGCCTCATACTATATTTTCTATTAAGAGACTAGTACTATTTAGTTTTTTTCCAATCACAACCAGAAAAATGGTTTTAATTTACAAAGATGTTTGACGTTTATATATGTAAAGTTTAAATTTAAAAAGATGTTAAAATTTTATATATGCATTTTGTTTCTCATTTTTTATAAGATGTTAACCGTTTCATTTTATTCTAACTAGTACAACATAACACCTAACCCATTTTTTATGTATTAAAATAAAAATGAAACACAACCCATTTTTGATATATGAAAAGTTGTTTTTAGTACATCTAAAATGAGTTTTCAATGCATAAAAAGTAGAGTTAGTGAATTTTTATTTATCAAAAAATATTTTTTATATATAAAAATGAAATCCAACTCATTTTTACATTGAATGGTTTTTAATATATTAAAATAGAATAAATTAATGAATAGCTAAATTTATATTCAAAATTAAGATTATATTTAATTAAATAAAATTTCAATCATAATTTTTTTTTTCAAATATCAAACATTTTATATTAAAAACTTACAAAACAATCAATTTATATTAAAAGTGGCAGTGATAAGCAATAATGAACCAATCAATTTGTACTAGAAACAATGTGCCATTACCTTTTAGTACAAATTCACTAAAAGCAATGATGGTAAAGAGCCCAACAATCTGTACTAAAAGCAATGGTGCCATCACCTTTTAGTACAAATTCACTAAAATCAATGATAGTGGCAAGCCTTTCGATTTATACTAAAAGTAGTAGTGCTATAACATTTTAGTACAAATTCACTGAAAGCAATGGTGGTGACGAACCAATATGTTTGTAATAAAAACAATGGTGCCATCACCTTTTAGTGCGAATTGTGTAAATCTCATTTTCATACACAAAAAATAAAAACAACTTTTAATACATAAAAATGACAGTGGTGATGACCAGCCAGTCAATTTGTACTAAAATAATGGTGTCACCACTACTTTTTAGTAAAATTAGCTGACCCTCATTTTTATGTAAAAAATAAAAAATAACGTAAACTAGAGTGGTGATGACGACATACGAGCTAGCCTATTTGTACTCAAAGCCATGATAACTAACAATTTTTAATACAAATTGGTTTTCTCTCATTGTTATGTAAAAAAGTAAAAGCAACTTTTAATACATAAAAACGAGAGCCAACTGTGTGACGAAGATCGAGTAGCACATAAAAATGAAATCCAACCATGTGACGAAGACAGTGAGAACAATGTGAAGAAGCCATGTTCAAAACATGCATGCTCGATCTCATTTTCATATCATGTCGCCTATATTATGACAGGGAAGCACCAACAACAAATGTTGTATCCTTAGGCAAAGAGAGTTACCAAATGCAAACCTAGCGATGTGACGTGAAGATCTACTGATTTTAGTACAAATGGGTTGTTTCTCATTTTTTGGCAAGCATTAAGTAGCTTATTACACAATATTCAATGTTGAGGTAGGTAGTATATAGGTAGTATATACATTGTTGGATCATCTTAGTATATATATCGGAAATATATGAGAGTGTATATACCACTTGTCCCAACATTGAATGTTGTGTACTCCATGTGCTTAAAGGTGACGAAACCATAGCCCTTACTCTTGTCAATATTCATGTTCATAATAACCACGCCTTCCTCCAGTTCCACAAATTGGGAAGCCTTGAGGGTGTGTTTTAGCTTTCTGTATTTTCTTTTACTCAAGATCCTAATCTCTATCACTCCCATGTCCATATCGCCATTGATCTTGTGCTTTCTAAGGCATTAGCCCCAATATGCATTATCACATGCCCACTTCAATGTTAATCCCTCAGCCCTAATATTGGCTCATTACCCCTTAATTGGGGCATATTACATTAGTAATGTTATTTTATTTATGTCGGCTTTATTCCATTAGTTGTAATTATACCTCCTAGTCTCCTATATATACCAAGGAGACATTTTCATTTGGAA
>SNQJ01S0044656.1:62756-90595 GCA_010110895.2 Picea sitchensis | reverse complement strand
AAGGACCTGGCAATTTCTCTGGTGGACGTAGCCCACACTGGGTGAACCACGTAAATATGTGTCTCTCTTGTATTGTGTGTCTTCTATGTTTTGTTTCTGCATTTGTTTTATTTTATTGCTCCATGGTCCTGTTTTTCTAACACTATCATCAAATTAAATTTAATGTGATTTCTCTATGTTAATAATCAATTCATAAATTGTATTTTTACAACTTTTAATTATACTAATGTGAATAATGACTATGATGTTTTTAATTAATATTTTTTAGTTGAGGTTGTCATGATTAATCTAATTAGATAATCAATTTATAAATTTTTGAATTAAAAATAAGAAGACAAGTTTATTTTCTAATCCATTTATTTTATTTTTTTCCTATCCTACAATAAGTTAGTGTTTCTTTTCTTCAACATGTTTGAATGTGTTTTACCCACATGTCTTCCTTCCATACCTTTAGTTAATGTTCTTGTTTTCAACCTTTATAGAATATCTTTTCAAAGACATATATAGGTGAGCAATATCCAGCCTGCTACGCAACATTGAATGTTGTCGTAAGTGGATTATAAACTATCAGATCTAAATTGCTTTTAGATCCGATGGCTTATAATCCACCTGCCACATCATTCAATGTTGTGTAGCAAGTTGTCTATTGGCCACCACATGTGTGTGTGTGTGTGTGTGTGTGTGTGTGTGTGTGTGTGACTTGTTTATTTTTTTGCATTGTTGGCCTTATCTATAGGTTATGACTAGAGTCATTATAGGTGTGAGTGGATGAGTATATAGTTTTACTATTTTAAACAAGAAATTATCAGTCATTGAAAATTGCCACATATGGAAAATCTAGACAATATGGTGTTGAAATTGTGACAACAATTAAAAGAGACAAAATTTGGCAATTCATGTAAAGGTCATAGTTCATATAAAAATGGCAGTTATGTTGAATATGGTATATATTTGCATAGCCTTAAGAGGCATATGAAAGTTTTGTAATGAATTTTGTGGAAATATTGTAATATTTACCTCTGAGCAATAAGAATATCGATACCTTTCCTCGTGGATGTTTCTTTGGCATATTGTCAAGGTTTTACCACGTAAATCCATGTCATGTTGAATGCTTTTATGTTATCTTGTTTTGTATTTTCCGCTATTTCTTCGTAACTAATTTATGCTACAAATTATATGGTTTTGTGGGTTCACGTTTAGAACAATTGATATTAGAGCAGGTTTTGTACATGAGCGATTTTTCATCAGTCGACCTCATGACAAAGGTTTTTTTTTCGAACAAGTAAGAATCCACAAGGAAACAAACCCTCGGGACAAGCCACTACGAGGTAGAAAACCTTAAGACGAGCTGCTACGAAGTAACAAACCTCGGGATGAGCCTCTATGAGCCAGTAAACGCTCGGGATGAGCTGCTATGAAGAAGCAAACCTTGGGACAAGTTGCTACAAGGAAGCAAACCTTGGGACAAGTTGTTGGATATTTCAACAAAGTAATATTATGTGATTGAGGCATTGACTTTGAAGATAGACGCAGAGTTGAGTCGCTCGACACTATGACGATTCTGACACTCTGGTTCATAGGAAGAGGACTCAAGAAAGGGCAAAGGCCATGCGATGAGCCAGGAGATTCTTGGCTAAGTTAGAATGTTGTGAACTTGTAATTGCGTTAGAGTTTGGTGTTTGTTCCACAACATCAAATGGAAAAGGTTTCAAATGAAAAGTTTGTGGTGGAGAAGTTCAATGGTAAGAATAACTTCAAGTTGTAGAAGCTCAAGATACGACATCTATCAGTGCAACAAGGAATGCACAAGATGTTGGCAAGAAAGACAAAGAAACCTATGGGTATGATTGAAAAGGACTAGAAAGATATTGATACAAGAGTTGTCAGCACCATTTTAGTTGTGTTTGGAAGATGATGTTCTTTTTAATATTGTTGGAGAGGAAACAACAACAAGATTATGGAGCAAAGAGGAGAGCCTTTACATGACAAAATCCTTTACAAACCAAATCTATCTGAAGAGGAAATTGTATAGTTTACGAATGAAAGAAGTTGCCAATTAACTAGTATGGGTGTAAAATTGAAGATGAAAACAAGGAAGTCACATTATTGTGTTTGTTTCTTGAATCTTAGGACCCCTTAGTCACTTATATTATCTTTATCACAACAAACACTCTTGATTATGATTATGTTGTGGGATCTTTGTTGTGTAAGGAGGTGCAAAGGAAATATAGTATAGAAACCTCCACACCATAAGCAATGGTGGCTAGGGGTCAATCCATGGAAAAAGGGGAGAATTCAAGAGGTACAACAAGATGCAATTCAAAAGGAAAAAAGGTAAGAAAAAATGTTGGTACTGCAATAAATTAGGGCATCTCAAGAAAGGTTGCTAGCAGAGGCAAGAATCCAAGGTTGACTCCATAGAGGAAGAAAAAATGGTTGAAACAAGTTCAGTTATGGTTGATGAAGTATTATTTTTTTGTAATATCTCACAATATCATTAAGAATGGTTATTAGATTATATGGTGCTTCGCGTCACATGTGTCCACATAGGAGTTGGTTTTGTTCTTACCAAGCTATTGATGGTGGTATTGTTCTTATGGGAAACAATGTTTCTTATAAGATTGTTGGGATTGGGAGCATTAAGATTAAAATGTTCGATGGTATTGTAAGGACATTGACAAAGGTAAGACATGTACTAGAACTCAAAAATAATTTAATTTCCTTGGGAGTTTTGGATTCTAGAGGTTATAAATTTGCAAGTCAAGGTGGAGCATTGAAGGTGTCCAAGTGAATTTTGGTGGTAATGAAGGATACAAATATTGGAAACCTTTGCAATATGGAAGGGAGTACTCAAATAAATGAGTGGTATATGAGGAAGAAAATGAATCTACCCATTTGTAGCATCAACGATTGTAACATAACTAGATAAAAAACCTTGAAATTTATTTCTTGTTGTTGATCTAATACCAATCTATAACATACCCAGTATCAACACAATGAAAATAATTTTGCCTGGATACCACTTGTGATGTATCCATCACCAACAAACCCAAAATAATTGCTCATGTACTAATATGTAATGCAGCGAACCAAAAAGGATTTGTGTAATGTTCCCACTTTGGGACATCAGGGTATTACATAGTGATATGATGACCAGAGTAGCCAGTTGGAGATTATAGTGAGTACAGGAGCTATTGAGGGATATTTTGGGGTTCATCTTGCATCGCTCATCCTATTTCATCGTTATGATCCATTCTGCAAAGGTTTGCTTTGGTTCTGTTGCATTCCGACGATTTCCATGATTTTGAGTATTTTGAGCTATAGGTTAATTAAATTCACTGAAGAGAGCATTTTGGGAACAATACTTAGAGGAACCTCTCAGTGTAATAGCTCATTGGAATTGGGAGGAACAAAACTATAGGATAGGATGATGAGAAGTGACTTTCCATGGCTAGGGAAGCCACAAGGAGAGATAAGGTGTTTTTCAAAGGTAAAAAGGTTAATTAATTAATTAATAATTAATAAAATGAAAGTCACTTTGGAGGGACAAGGTGAGCAAGAAGTATAAAGGAGAGGCAAGGGCCTCTATTTTCTCATTCATGTATGATTATCTTCTTGCTTCTAGATAGTGAGCCCATACCTTGGGGGTTTTGAGGGTTTTGACTTAACAAACCCTACAGGGCGATTCGGTGGTGAAAGATTCCACCTAGCTTGTCCCAAGCTTGGTCTTAGGGATACAATACTCCCCCACACCATTCTAATTTAGTTCTACTCAGTTGCAGGAGGGTTCTACACTAGCCATAGGTACATGAGGAGAGAGGGTGCACCATTGGGGGTTTCCAATAAGGGGGGTGCACCATTCCTTGAGGGAAGTTTGTTCCAAGAGATTGGAAGAGCTTCGACATATTCTAGCACCTGGGTTTTCATTGCAGGGTCTTGGCCATTAGATCTAGTGCACTCCGAAGGAGTTTCATTTGCCATTTGATTTATTGGATGCATTGGACGAATTGGAGAGAAGGAGAGCATTTTTTAGATTCAAATATGTTCTGTTTGGAGGGGTTATACCTCATATCTGACCCTAAGACTTCACCTAGTGACTTGAAGTGTCCCGATCTATCTTTCTAGCAAGTTTCAGGACATTTGGAGGCCTCCTTCATCAGGGCCGAATTATTGGGCACATTTAAGGTTTTAGGAGGGCACAACTTCATTGGAGGATTCAACATTTGGAAGAGTTATCCATAGAATTTCAGCCTGATACTTCAGGAGGGGGATCCTATCACCCTGATCTATCATTCGATCGAGTTTGGACTTATTTGGAGGCTTTCTTCAGTTGGGATGAATTTATTGAAGGTTTCAATATTCTACTAGAGCATGGCCTTCCCAGTTGGGGGTTTGGTATCGCATACGACTTAGATCTCTTCTTGCATTTGGTCTTCATTGTGTATCTAGATTTTGGAGGCTTCCATATTCTTCTCGGGAGCATTTTGTATCAACTTCTATTATGTTTATTGGATCCATCTATTGATCATTCCAGATCTACATCATCCTTGTATCAGGTTCTTATTATTATGAATAAAGATAATATCTAAATCATTTTGGATTGTCTATCATATTGTTGATCTTGCATATGGTTGTGGTATGTTACATTGCCTTTTATTCTTATCTGTTGTTGAAAATACACATATAAACCATCAGCATAACCCTAAGCGCAACCTAAAGAACCATAGTAAGAAAAGTGTTTGACGAAATGCCACACCCAGAAACAGTTTAAAATTCATGCAAAAAAGTGATGTTCTTGGCATCTTGGCTTGGGAACATTACAGTGGTATTAGAGCTTAAACTCCTGCCAGCTTGAGGGGTCTCTCATAGGGTTAAATGTATAGATGGGAAATATAATTAGCACTACGAGAGTTGATAACCTGTATAAAACAGAATGGAGAACGGATTAGAAAAATGCAAAAGGGAATAACTAATGGATGGAAGGAAGAACATAGCACTCCTACACCCATTAGGAGCAAGCAACTTTGCTACAGTTGCAAGGTGCCTTGGGAACCCAATCATAGATTTAGGGGTAAAGGAAAGAAGCACATCATTGAGGTGCACTATGATAGTGATGATGAGGCATGTGAGGATGGATCGATAGATGCTTATCTGGAGCATTTTGATGAGACTAGTGACTCTGGCATAGAGGCTAGTGAATCTTGCACACTTGAGGAGGATAGTGACCCTTGTGCCTTGGAGGAACAGTTGGATGGATAGGATGATAGCACTGGTGTTTCAACAGACATATCACATACTATTGATGACCTTACACCTCAATAGAGTGGTGACACTAGTGAGGATTCACATGTGTTAGCACCTAGAGATGACGAGCTCCCTATGGTGATCATGACACATTTGTCATCTTTCCAAAAACCTATGACGACTACATCACATGAGGATAGAAGCAACATAGAGGATTCATACGTGAGGGATGCACACCATGGACATGTATATCTAGGAGGAGATACAGGACGTGCAGACAGTTGACCTCACACACCCACATCAACATGAGGAGAGGGGGTCACTTCTTTTGGATATTGACAGTTGGAGGGGACACTTGCTTCCAGAACCATCATGCAGTGATGAGGATGTACCCTTTATTGGTCAAGAGGACCATAGCACGTGTTTGGACACATCTATATCGGATCCAGGCACAGATGATAGTAGCAAGGTGAGTGCACAGGAAGATACAGTTGCTCACACCAGATACAATATGATTCAGAAGGGGGCTAGCAGTTGGGGATGTTATGTAGTCGCATATAGGAGGAATTAGTAGCACAATAGACAGAGATCAGTTCAATGCTTCATCTTTTGTAGAGAGTGTTGTTGGGAATTCCTAGGCTGACACTAGTAGTGAGGGATATGAGGTGGCACCTCAGCATGACTATGATCATGAGTCACACTACTTGATAGGACAATTGATATTCAGTGATGATATGATCATGGCAACCACCAAGCGCAGTGATGACATGCATGCATTGATGGCAGATTAGTATTGGAGGGCATCAGTGGCACATGGTAGTTCAGATGGGGGATTTTTCATGGATGACTTTCATACTCTCGGGGAGAGAGTATTTGTGATGGAGGAGCGTGAGGATTACCTAGGATCACTAATGAGTATGGGGATCTATGATCAGGAGGCACAAGAGCTACCCTCTAGGAGGATATTTGAGACAGTCGAGCACTCACATATGCATGGAGACTCCAGAGCCAGGGGCAGTTTTGAGGACACGTCCATTTGTATTCCGGGAGTGGTTGACCTTCATGTAGAGGTTGATCCAGTAGTGCACCCAGGATCTATGATGCAACATGAGTATATGGGATATGACATGAGTATGTTAGAGCATAGAGTGGAGAGTGATAGCTCACAGAGACATGTCAAGATATACGACGGGATTCTGAGGGGTATATTATCTTGTAGGTTGGAGACACACTTAGGGGAGCATGTAGATGCCTCTCCTTTGTAGCAGCTCCTAGTTATGAGAGATCACCTTCACAGTATCAAAATTTGTATGGGATATGAGAGATGGAAGATGGTTGACCAACAGTTGGAGGAGTTACTACTGATTGTATTGGATGATCAAGATTTGGTGATGACTATAGGTGAGTATTTATCATGGGTACCAATAGATGAGATTTTTGTAGAATCCCCGGGGTTGACCAAAGCAGGTGGTATTTTCCATTCCTACAGTCAGCTACATATTCTTCTATTAGCCTTTCCTGACACTCTTATCAAAGACAACAACATGAGGAGAGATAGACAATGGCTGAGGACATGGAGAGTGGTTAGGCCAGGACCACCTAACAGGAGTACTTTTACAACATACAACAGGTCAGATGTGGACCGTGTTAGGTAGACAATTGAGACTTTGTGCATGATGGTGAGCATCATCGGCTAGGTGATAGTAGATGAGCAAAGAGGGCTTCCAACAGTGATCAGTTTGACACAGGAGTAGTTAGCGGAGATTGGAAGTGATAAACTTCCAAGTTTTCCATGGGATCCATGAGTTTATTTTGTTAGTAGGATGTTTTACGTCATGATGACCCAAGTTGCACCAAAGACCCACATACTCCACCTTGGGTTGGTTTGGAGTGGGCCTGTAGGGACTTGTCTTATGGAGCGATGCAGTTTCTCCCTCTTGATCATAATGATCAAGCATGGGGATGGTTTGACAAGTACTACTCCCACAGAGATATTTTTACATATGCAGTTTCTGGACAGCAGTTCCAATTGCCACAGGTATCTCAACCTGAGGATCCAGGAGTGGAGGATCCAGATTATAGACATGGAGCAGTCAAGCATGGTCAGAGTAGTGCAGCGCCAGCATGGTGATATTTGACAAAGGTTAGCATGGGACCCAGGGATTGCAGGGTTGATCATTTCACTAACTAACAGGGGCAAGTGGACCTTTGCATGGGAAATTTGTTCTGACTTTCCATTGAGCTTCAGTGTTGAGGAGAGCACATCTCTTGAGGGTGTCTCACAAAGGTCTTGCAGTACTTCATCTTGGCATCAACATGTACAGTTGATGTAGGCCGTGTTGATCTTGGTAGGAACTTGGAGAATGGACTCATTCTGAGATGAGGCCATGTGTCATATGTAGGAGATTCACAGAGTTGATATATTTCAGGACTATGCTTCACAGGATATTGCAGTTCACTTCCTGATATGGGATCTAGAGGGTGGAGTGTATGATTGTTCATCTTTGGATGGGTTCTACTGTGTGTCCTGCAGGTGGAAATGGGATCTTGGTATTATACTTAGAGAGATTTGGTTATTGCTTGAGGACAAGCAATATTCTAGTAGGGAGGATTGTAATGTCCCCACTTTGGGACATCAGGGTATTACACAGTATTATGATGACCAAAGTAGCCAGTTGGAGATTATAGCGAGTACATGAGCTATTGAGGGATATTTTGGGGTCCGGATTGCATTGCTCATTCTATTTCATCATTATGATCCATTCCACATAGATTGACTTTGGTTCTGTTGCATTTCAAAGATTTCCATGATTTTGAGTATTTTGAGCTATAGGTTAATTAAATTCATTGAAGACGGCATTTTGGGCACAATACTTGGAGGAACCTCTTAGTGTAATAGCTCATTGGAACCGGGAGGAACACCACTACAGGATAGGATGATGATAAGTGACTTTCAGTGGCTAGGGATGCCACAAGGAGAGATAAGGTATTTTTCAAAGGTAAAAAGGTTAATTAATTAATTAAAGTGATTTAATTAATTAATTAATTAAAGTGATTTAATTAATTAATTAATAATTAATAAAATGAAATTCACTTTGGAGGGACAAGGTGAGCAAGAAGTATAAAGGAGAGGCAAGGGCCTTTATTATCTCATTCATGTATGATTATCTTTAGATATCTTGCTTCTAGCTAGTGAGTCCATACCTTGGGGGTTTTGAGGGTTTTGACTTAACAAACCCTAGAGGATGATTCGGTGGTGAAAGATTCCACCTATCTTGTCGCAAGCTTGGTCTCGAGGATGCAATACTCCCCCACACCATTCTACTTCAGTTCTACTCAATTGTAGGAGGGTTCTACACTGGTCACAGGTACATGAGGAGAGAGGGAGCACCATTGGGGGTTTCCAACAAGGGGGGCACACCATTCCTTGAGGGAAGTTTGTTACAAGAGATTGGAAGGGTTTCGACAAATTATGGAACCTGGGTTTTCATTGCAGGGTCTTCGCCACTAGATTTAGTGCACTCCGGAGGAGTTTCATGTGCCATTTGATTTATTGGATGCATTGGATGAATTGGAGAGAAGGAGAGCATTTTTTATATTCATATATATTCCATTTGGAGGGGTTATACCTCAGATATGACCCTGAGACTTCACCTAGTGACTTGCAGTGTCCCGATCTATCTTTCTAGCAAGTTTCAGGGCATTTGGAGGCCTCCTTCATCAGGGCCAAATTATTGGGCACATTTAGGTTTTCAGGAGGGCGCAACTTCATTGGAGGATTCATTAATTGGAGGAGTTATCCATAGAATTCCGGCCTGATACTTCAGGAGGGGGATCCTATCACCCCGATCTATCATTCAGCTGAGTTTGGACTCATTTGGATGCTTTCTTCAATTGGGCCGAATTATTGAGGGTTTCAGTCTTCTACTAGAGCATGGCCTTCCCAGTTGAGGGTTTGGTATTGCATACAGCCTAGATCACTTCTTGCATTTGGTCTTCATCGTGTATCCGGCCTTTGGAGGCTTCCATATTCTTCCTGGGAGCATTTTTTAGCAGCTTCTATTATGTTTATTGGATCCATCTGTTGATCATTCTAGATCTACATCATCCTTGTATCAGGTTCTTATTATTATGAATAACGATCATATCTGAATCATTTTGGATTGTCTATCATATTGTTGATCTTGCATATAGTTGTGGTATGTTACATTTATTTATATTCTTGTTTGTTTTTGCAAATACACATATAAACCATCAGCATAACCCTAAGCGCAACCTAAAGAACCATAGTAAGCAAAGTGTTTGTCGAAATGCCACACCCAAAAACAGTTTAAAATTCATGCAAAGACGTCATGTTCCTGGCATCTTGGCTTGGGAACATTACAATTTGCTCATATGTTGATATGAAACATACCCGTCAACCCAGGTACCTCTAAATTCGCCTTCTTGGGAAAATTATGAATTCTAATATCAATTAATTAATAAAGAAGCATGGAATAAACACATACAATAATCAAGAAACATGCTAAACCATAATAGAAATGAATAATATGCCATGAAAAAAACTAACGGAAAGCATGAACATTGTAAACACATATCTTAAACATAATAATATAGAGCAGAATATAAATTACACATAAAACAAAGACAACACTTATCTTTAATTAAACCATTCACCAACTAACTGCAGATGTCAGATGTTCCACTTAGCCATAGACATTGTTGTTCCATATCTCAACAGTAGGTCACCCCCAAGCTAGGGATATGAATCCACAAAGATGAGTCATAGGCTGACTCCAAAACACAACAGTTAGATAACATGCTCTCATGGTTTTACCAACCACAGAGAAATCCTATTTTACCAACTCTCTCCTCTCCTTCAGCCTGGACAACCCAAATAATTAACCCCTTTCTCTACAATACATTCCCTCAGGATATTACAATTCTTTTATAGAGCTCCAGTGCTACTGGTTAGGAAATCGCAATGTTGGAAACTCCAAGGATTCTCACTTGTGGAAAGTTATTTCACAACTATCATCATTCTCATGCACACATGCATCCATTCCTTTCTAGAATAGTCAAAAGTTACTTACAACCATCTAGCAATGGATCTCTACCTCTAACCATTTGTTTACATGACATACCCAGTACACAAATGAGCAAGAATGGACGAGGAACCCAATGATTGAAAATTAATGAATGAGCCACCCCAAACAACCCCAAAGAGGGATATATATAATTAAATGCAATAAATAACCGCATGGCCTCCCCAAGAAGCTCATGTAACCGCTTTTCCAAACTCAAACCAAAAAAGGTGAATGAAATAATAACAAAAGACTTAGCCCCTTTAGCTCCCTCTCTCATGGAATCATAGCCCCCTATCTTTGTCTTTGTCCATCTTGCATCCAACAATGTATTTTATTAAAATATTTAGAGTATTACGTTGTACAAATACATATCTCATCCCTTGGCCATATGACTCACTACAGGCTCTCTGGCCCAGAACATACTATCTCACCAGCCTAAGCCACATTTACATAAATATATTATAGTTCATAGGGATTAAAACCGAGGATGTTACATCCCCCTCCCCTAATTTTTGCACTGTCTACGGTGTACAACACCATACCAATGTTCTTAATATCACAAAGATACTATCTCCAACCTTTAATCCACACAAAAAGTGCATCCAACACTTATATACATAGGCACTTCGGCCTAAGAAAAACATGCATACATATCCACTTCATCCCAAAACATGCATAATGATCTCATAATTTATATTAATGGTAGCAGTTCCAACCATCAAGCTCTCAATTCCCCACCAACCTGCATAAACCAAGGAAGTGTACTCCCTTCATTTCTTTGTGGTCCCTTAGGATGTACCACTTCTCTTCAGGGTTCGAGTGCACTTGGCCAAGAAGTCTCAGAGTTGTGGCTAGAGGAATCCCAGTTGCAACAAGTCCACTGGAATTTCTTCATTCCATGCCTTTATCCTTGAGCTTGATTTCCTTTTGGTGCTCCTCTTTCCAAGATTCCATCTTCAATAATCAAAATCTCATATGTATTACACACATACAGTCATCATGAGGTATCATCATAACAATTTCACTCATTAATTGCCAAATTTGTTTTATAGGATTTTTTTGTTTGTTTTCCCAATATGAGATTCCTCTCATAATATTTTTATCTTGGAGAAGAAAACATGTATATTCCTTATGGTCTTACACCATTTCCATATCCAGTACCATTCTTCGTGCAATTTTCTCAACCTTCAGTTTTCCAAACAAATTGTTAGCATATCATAACAATTTTTAATTATTAATTTCTCAAATTTGTTTTATACAAGAAAATAAAATTTCTAGGCATGGGGTTTCTACTCATTATGTTTTTTTGTTGCAGATGTAGATATCAGTCTTCCTTGTGGGCTTACATCATTTCCATATCCAAAACCATTCTACTTGCAATTTTCTCAATCTTCACTTAGCCCAAAAAAATTTCAATACTCATGCACATTATCATTCTATCTTTGTAACATTTTCAACAATTTAGAAATGGATCTCAGAATTGTAACAAACTAACAATTCAATCACCTTCAACTAGTATTCATATTAAATATAATGCAACTACCATTCATTGTGCATTTTTAGCACCACTTGCTTTTCATAATGTGACAAATAATTACCAATAAAATAAGAATCGATATGCCAATACCCATGGCCACATCTACATAATGCATCCCTACACTGACTCCATAATACCATATATCTATGTCATGCATTCCACCATGGTGAGTTGGAAGGTCTAATCAATTCCTCAACACATCATCCAACCTCTTCCCAATTACTTTCCCTACTATTTGGATACCTTCCTCTTCAACCCATACAAAATGCTAGGAACATAATTCCTAAGTGTTCTTTAGTGTCGGTAAAGAGGTTGCAGTCCAAACATCATCTATATAGGAGAAACCATCGAGCACTCACATAGCACTATATCCCTTCCATATCCAATCATCTCATGGTCTCACACATGACTAGATCTATGGTCATTAATTTATATAGCAAGAGTATGTCTCCTGACTTGACCTGGTTATAATCTCATAACCAATCATAACAATATATGTAATTAAATTTTACCTAAATGCATTCTAGCCTCAATAGTACTTATATAGTCTAGGACTTCAACCATTACACATCAATTTAAATATTGAAATTTAACTGAGGGAATTCTTACCTCAATTCCCTTCATCATTTATGCATAAGAAGGAACTAGATGCATACTTGCATGGTTGTTATCAACCTACTTGTTGCTACCTAATTAGCTAGTATTTGTAGAAGCTTGTATGTTTCATCCATTGTCCTTTTTATCATTGTTCCTACCACCCTCATGGGTCTTCACATGGACAGAAGCCATATATGGCAACAACAACATCCACATCTTCAACCATGCTATACCATTTTTTTTTATTACATAATCCATCATTAGTCATACTCAATTGTCATAACATCATTATTGCATGTATATAACAAGAAACTATTCTAAGTCCACAAGCATGCCATATGTATATCCAAATATGTACACATGCACAAATGCAAATCCATATGCACCAAGTATTCATTTTCAACATGCCTACTAATGCATATGAATTCTAGCTTCATTGTATGCACCATGCACTCCAGTGTATTTATGTCTCAACTTCACTTATTTATTTATTTATTTATGTTGTAGTTGGTTGCCTTTGAATTTCTTCATATCCTTGTTGCCTTGTGTGCTCCCATTTTGTTCATATGCACTATTGTTCCTTGGTTTGAACACTTCCCAACCAAGTTCCACTTGGTTATTCCGAAATCTAACCAATGTGTTATATTGGAAGCAACTTCTCTTAGGCAAACATACCCCAACTTTACCTTTATGAAACCTTCCAGCACCCTGGAATGAGGTAGCTCACTACATTCCATCACTTTACCACCACAATATCCTTGAATCAACTTAACCATAATCATTCTACATCATTTCTATTACTTTTATCTATCCTTTAGATTCCCAAAATGGGAATGGTTCTCTTTACTTCACACTAGTACATTGGACCCATTTTCCAACAATTTATCGACACATTTGCGTCAGAAAAACGTCGAGCTTCCAATGAATGCATCAACTTGATTTTGTTGTCAGACACGTGTCACATGATCGATGAACATCCTATCATCAATCTTTCAACAACATTTATGACAAACCATTCGGTTGGAATATTGACACAAAGTGCGTGTAAATAGCCACAAAAGTTTGTATAATGATCTACAAACATTGGTTGAAAGAACGACGTATATTTGTTGATCGTTCGACATACGTTTGTTGATATTTCAATGAATGTTTGTTGAAAGTGCATGTAAATAGCCACAAAAGTTTAAAAGAGAAACATACGTTTGTCGATTGTTCAAACATTGGTTAAAAGAGAAACATACGTTTGTCGATTGTTCAATGTATGTTGGTCGAGCTTGCGACATATGTTTGTTGAAAGAGCGTGCAAAGAACAACAAAAGTTTATTTAATGATCCACTAACATTCATCGAAATATCGATATACATGTGTCCATAGTTCGACGTTTGTTTGTCGATCTGTCAACATATTTTTTTCAAAAGAGTGTGTAAAGAGAAATAAAATTTTGTCTAATGATCGACTAATATTGGTCGAAAGATCGACGTATGTTTCCTTATACCTTTGAGATTAAAACATATACACGTCGATTTGTATGTCACAACAACGAAAAACATACGTTGAAGGATCATCTACGTTGATCGAAAGAGTGACCTATATTGGTCGATGTATCGGCGTACGTTTGTAGAAAAATAATAAAAAATGGCATTGCAAGTTTGACAGGGTTTGCACAAAATAAAAAAATAAAAATCCACTACTGAGGACCTACCATCGACTATCAACATTGAGGAATAATTTACAACCTTCCATATGCCCACATTTTAAAGACCTTTTTAGGCATGTTGTTGGCAGTTTAGCATTTGTCAAAGGGACCTTTTCAGTGTTCATTCATAGATACATTGTTAAATGGGTACCTAACATGGCCTTGGTTTCCAAGACCCATTTATCATTTATACCCTAGTAGTGTTCAGGGGGGTGTTGGAGATATTACACACTCACCTAGGTAATTATTTTCCTATGGTTGATAGTCCCATGTTGAGGTCACTTACATAGATGAGAATATTCTCTATTGAGAACATTCCCCTACAAATTAGGGCACCTCCCACATAATAGGGCACCTTCCCTTTTCAGTTCAGAGTCAGTTACACCTCAATTAGACTAGTGGAGGCTACACATGCATGAAAACCTCAGTTTTATCACCAACAGTTGCATGTTCACCTCATTTTTCTTACCAGGAGGGTGCATGTCTCATGCATGTGGCCAAGAGGGTGCATATCTTGTGATTATATGTGTTTCTCTCACCTCCACATGAGTGACTTAGTTAACTAGTGATTGCATGGACCAATTAAGTGTTGATGTTTTTGTAGCATCGAGAGGTATTCTCACATTGGCATTGGTGTCAGACATGTGGGAATCTTTGTTTTCACTCACATTGCATTTTGTTTTTTGTGAAAAACCATTGTATATTGAGTTGTGGATTCACACCCACATGTTGGGGCTTCACACCCACATGGAGGAATAAATTATTCTAATTTAAAGTTGAATTTAGTGAAGGGATCCTTAAAGTAAGTTAAGGGCTTCTAAACTCACTTTAGACTCCTATAAAAGGAGAGACAATGTGAGGAGACACTCGAAATCTCATTATGACATTATGGATTTGGCATAAATGAGTGAGCACTTGTTCCAAGGAGATTGAGAGACAAATTTTAGCAAAGGAAATTCTTCACTTGGGCAAATCTAGGGTTTTTCGACTTTTTGTTTTCTAATTTTTTCTAGCCAAGGAAGAGAAGTCACATGTGTGAGATCACATGTGTGAGGAAGGAGAAAAAATGGTCGCACATGTGAGGTCATACAACTGTACCACATGTGTGCCATACAATAGGGAAAAAAGAGCCACACATGCGAGCTGCAGCAACAGATTATGTCCCATGTGTGGGCCATACAAATCGTACAACTGACATCAACATAATGTACATCAGACTGCATGGTGACATCAGTAGTCATAAAGCTAGGGTTTATAGAAGGTTTTAAAATCAAAAGTTTTTATGAGATGTTTTGCTAAATTTGTAATTTGTCGGGAGGACTGTTTTTGTCCTTAGAAATTCTCAATTAGAAAATTTTACATAACATAAATTGTGTGTCTCTTGTGCATGGACGATTTCTCTCTGATCTTTTGTTTCTGTTGTAATTTTCTATCATAATTTCAGTGTAAAATTATTCAATGATAACATCCCTAGTTTATTGTTTGAGGTCACTTGGAAGTAATTTTCAGATTTGAAATTGAATGCATTGAATTGTGTGAAAAAATGACATTAACTAGGACTAGGTGGCAGATTACTTTGGTTTTTGTTAGTGAGTGTTTGGATCTCTCTAGATCACTACTATGACACATTCACTTAGCCATGTAGAGTATATCATGTTTATTATTCATTTTACTCATTCAGTTAATACAATTCATTCTTTCTCTCAAGCTTGTCTCTCTTTCTCTCTTCTCTCTCATGAGCTTTGTATGTTATTTCACTAGCTAGGTTCTCTGTGATAAGTTTCTATTAAACTTCACAGTCATCTACTTCTTATGGGTGTTTATTGACACTGATAAAGGTGGTGAAGGATGGTTTCATCTATAGTATGTTTTCTACAATGATTCTTAGCTAGGATCTAAATGGAAATTGAAGGCTTATGCTAGTTCAAGTTGCATCAAGTATGAGTCTCTTTTGGGTCAATAAAAGGAATCAAGCTATATTGATGGGTCAGTGTGAGTACTATACTTACTATGTTACTTTGACTGCCATGATAACCTAATGGTTCTTTACCATGAGATTTCTTAAAGTGTTGGCATGATCATTAGGTCAACCAATGTTGAGCCATCTAAAGGAAATACATTTAGCTACATATACCCCGATAGCCTAAGATCTATATTTTAAGGAAACTAACATGATCAGCCTACCATGTGCACCAATACAATCATTCCACGTTTACATTGTACTTGGTGGAACATTAGTCATGAATCAATGAAACTTCAACATTGATTATAACTAGATGAACATGTGGACTACTTGTAACTGGACATGTACCTCACCTAGCAAGTTCATGTGTTGGCCTTGTTGTAGACATCACTTTGTTGGGGCAGTCTATGTTGCAGAAATTCAAAGGTAAATGGGTTTCACTTTGATACCCTAATGGCTTGATCAACAAACATTCATAATGCACAATTTTTTTAAGTGTTTCCCAACCATTAGTTCAATGGGTGTAAGTCAAGCGATTGTTAAGCTATCCAAAGTTCTAACTTTATACCCAATACCCTAATGAAATCTTACCCCAACTAGTGAAAACATGCATATAGCATACTAAAATCACTCCAATGATAGAAGAAGAAAATATTTTAAGCCAAGATGACTCCAATGCCTTAATGAATGAAGTTCATGGTGACTCATCAAAAGATCAATCTAGGTTCCATGTTTTGTAGAAATGGGCTAGAGAATAAAATATAGGCAGATTTGAAAGACATTTTGACATGGGAATTAGAAGAATGGGAAACTAAAGACACCTAGACACTAAATGAAAGTAGCAGCTCAACATCTCATCTGCCTAGTCACTAAATTAAAGTAGACACCTAGACATTCGAAAGATGTCAATCTGCCTAGTCATTGTGGGGATGGTAGTAGCATCTCACTATCTCATCTTTCAGAATGAGATTGCAATGTAATGCTAATATTTATGCTCATATTTCACAAAATCAATTCATTAGGCGGAAATTCATGTTTATATTAAAGTATCACAACATCTAAAATGGAAATTAAATATCACATCTAAAATGGAAATTCAACACAATGAAGACACATTAGTTAAACTCCAACAAGGTTCACAAAATCAATTCATTAGACAAAAATTCATGTTTATAAGTCATATATGAATCTTAATAGTAATCCTTTCACCTATCATTAGAGACAGAATGAAATTAATTTCTTATCAGTTTTTTTCAAGAGAGATTACTTGATGGATATGAATATTGGCATCATCTTTGGATAATAACTTAAATAAAATGTAGATCTACAATCCACTTAATCAAGTATTGAAAAAGAATTTAAATTTCACATGGACAATAATTACAAATCTATTATACATCCTAACAAAAATTTGTCTGAAAATCTAAAAGTTAAAAATAAATCCTGCCACTGTAAGAATAATGGCAAGATTGAAATATTTTGTAGTTACAATTTTCACAAACTAAAATGTAGAAAAACTTTGGTCATTTGATGCCCCGTCATGTTTCTTTGGTGCATTTGTATTTCCAAGTAAATTGGATATGCTTCGTCCTAATCTCCTAGAAGCAATTGTATTTTCCACCAAATCTTCTTTGAGACTTTCCAACACTATTAGCACATCTCTCATAGTTGGTCGTTCGTCAGGTAAATCTTTTGAACAAAGCAAACCAACCCGTAGCAAATAAAGTAGACAATTGTGTACTTTATTTTCTTCAAATTCACCTCAATTACATCTAGTGCATTAAAAAGATTGTTGTCAATTACCTCCTTCATTATGTTTGGAAATGCCAAGTTCACCCACTTGTGCAAGTTTAGGTCTCTATTAAACATGTCACTAGTTGGTCGTTTTCTGGTAAACATTTCTAATAATAGAATGTCGTAGCTGTAAACATCTCCTTTGGTGGAAACCATCTCACCCAATCCATACTCTGCATTAAAGACAACCTCAATAAAAAATTACCACACCGATGCATACAAAATTGCTCATGAGAAATGACAACTAAAAGTAATTTTAAAAAAATCCATACCTGGGGAAATGTAACCCATATATCCTCTCAAAGCAAGTGTTGATGTAAGTGAATCAGTAGAGGCTGCACCGATTAATCTTGCAAGACCAAAATCTCTCACATGGCCTGTCATGTCTTCATCCAACAACACATTGCTGGGTTTTATATCACAATGCACTACTTGAACATAAGAATACCGATGAAGATATTCCATGGCATGGGCCGCATCAATAGCAATGTTTACTCGTGTTTTCAATCCCAAGCCACACACATCCTCACCATTGTTGTCATCTCTGTCAGGATACAAATGCTTCTCTAGGCTTCCATTAGGCATAAATTGGAACACTAAACCTTTGAAATGGAGGTTGGAACATGAGGTTATGATTCTCACGAAATTCCGATGTCAAACCTTTTGCAAGACACTACACTCTACTTTAAAACTCTTCTCACCCTGGTCATTTTGCAATTGGAGAACTTTCACAGCAACAAGTGTGCCATCACTCAAAATTCCTTTATGAACTGATCCAGTACTACTTGATCCCAACAAGTTGGTCTCGGTGAATCCATTAGTTGCTATGTGAAGCTCTTGAAATGAGATCCTTTTGTGCTCTAACTTTTGGAAAATAGCTTGTGAGGAATCAAAGTTTTTCCATATGTATATTTCCTCTCCAAAGGAACCCGAAAAGTAAGCAACATAGTATAAAAGCAATAGCTCCACTCATTGGAAATAGTATTTTTTTCACAAGTGAAAAATGATCTCTTGGTGTTGGGCATGCAGGTAACATGAATACATGTGGTCCACAAAGGTTTGGATTTCCAGTGAAGGACATGATAATTGTTTGATTTGCAAAAAAAACCTCCTTTTGGAATTTCTCCTGTGAGATTGTTGAAAGACAAATTCAAAAATTGAAGCATTTTCAATTTTTGGAGAGTAATTGGTATTGTACCTAATAAAGAGTTGAAGGAAAGATCTAGGTTCACGAGACTTTGTAAATTTCCAAGTGACTCTGGAATAGAGTCGTGGAAGGTATTTCTAGATAAATTCAATGATTATAGTTCGCTACAACTTCCAAGTGTAGGTGGAATGACCCCGATCAATTGATTGGCAGAAATATCTATAGCTTGCACCATTGCTATTTTACCAATATCCATGGGCAAGGATCCATCTAATAAATTCCATGACAAATTCAAATAGAATTGCAAATTATAAATCTTATCAATTTCTCGTGGTATGCTTCCAGTGAACATATTGTGAGATAGATCAAGCAATTCCAAATTTATGCAATTTCCTAAGTTGGCATGTATGCTTCCTGATAACTGGTTGTGATTAAGGAGGAGTTGTCTTAGTTGTTTAAGGGGTTCAAGGGAACTGGGAATCTTTCCAGAGAGCATGTTTCCACTTACATCCAAGAGACCGAGTCGTTGCAATTGTTCAAAGTCATCATGGATGTTTCCTTCTAATCTATTGTTTTGTAAATAAAATCTTTCCATATATTTAAGGTTTCCTAGTGGTGGAATGCTGCCATTTAAAAGGTTTCCACTTAAATCTAGAAAGGTTAAGCTTGTAAAATTGCCTATATCTGGAGGAATGTTTCCTTGTATATTGTTTTATGCTAATGAAAAGTAAGACAAATTGGTAGACAGTCTTCCTATGGAAAGAGGCAAGACACCACTTAGTTTATTGTTCCTCAAGTTTAGTTCTTGTAGGTGAGACCAATTGGTTAGAGATACAAGAAAGGGCATCGTTGTCACATTGTCGTTGTCAAGCTCATTAGTGTGCAATCTTAGTTTTTCAAGGAGGGATAGTTTACCCAACTCTAGCGGCACACTCCCAGAGAATTTGTTGGTGTTTAGATAGAGAATTTGGAGTTTGGAACAATTTCCAATGGAATTTGGTATGTTTCCACTAAGTTGATTTCCCCATAAAGAGAGGATAATCAAGTGGTTAAGCTTGGCACCAAATTCTAATGGAATGTGCCCTCTAACTCTATTTCTATAAATTTCCAAGTCAGTCAAAGCTGAGATATTGGACAAAGAAGTGGAAATGCTACCATACAATTCATTTGTATGAAGGGAAAGAGTTTGCAGATGGGTGAGAAGGCCCAATTCTTGTGGAATGCTTCCAGAGAGGTGGTTGGTGGAAATTGCCAAGTTAGTCAAAGAAGAGATATTGGACAAAAAAGTGGGAATGCTGCCAGACAATTCATTTGAATGAAGGTAAAGCGTTTGCAGATGGGTAAGCAAACCCAGTTGTGGCGGAATGGAACCAATCATAGTGTTTTCTGAAATATCTAAAGTATTCAATGCCGAAAGGTTTATGAAGGAAGAGGGCAATGTACCTCTCAGACTGTTTTCTCCCAAGTAAAGCTCTTGCAAGTGTGGGAGGGAACCCAACTCCTCGAGAATACTTCCGCTCAAATTATTGAAGGAGAGCGGTAGAAAAACCAAATTTCTGCAACTGCCGATTTGAGGAGGGATATTTCCTCCTAATTGATTTTGGTGCAGTCGAAGCCTCCTCAAATGAAAGAGGTGTCCCAATTGAGGTGGGATATGACCGTGGAACTTATTTTCTAAAAGATCGAGTGAGCGTAGGAATGACAAATTGTCGAGTGAAGGAGAGACGGTGTCGTGCAGATCCTTTCCATTGAGATCGATGGTGACTACTCTGTTTGGATGATGGCCACCGTAGGTAACAACATTCAAGTTGCAAACGGGGAGTGTGGTAGTCCAATTGAGAAAGGAATTATTAGGATCGCTGGTGATGAGCTTCTTGAATGCGAGCAGGGATTGTCCATCATCATGAAATGAGTGTGTAGAGGAGAAGGGAAAAACAAAGAGGAGAAACAACACAGGAAAAGAGAAACAGGGATACCGCATGGTAATGGCAGGGGAAGGAGGAAGATAAATTGTTGCAGTGGGTATGGGGTATCTGCCAACGAGTATTTATAAACGGAAAGAGAGAGAGGGGGTGCTCCACATTGTGTGGACAGAAACATAGAGTTTCGGTCGACAAGTAATGATAGAGGGGGGGCTCAACATTGTGTGGACAGAAACATCCGAGAGAGAGGTGTAGCATCCGAAGTTGCATTCATTCATCCGCAATCATAAAATTTGGGGGTAACTAACTCATTTTTAAGTGGACACCAACTTAATCGAACCATCCAAAAATCATTTTCCATTATGCTTACACTAATCATAATGATATTAAAAAAACCTTTTCTTTCTAAGTAGAAACCAACTTAATTAAACTATCCAAAGTAATTTTTCATTTAAATTTAATTAATTTATTTTTGATTACATGAATCCAAGATACGTTTTATTTTCATGGTCAATTATTTAAAAAAAAAAGTTATTATAAATTAATTTATTTATACAATTCAAATTTATGTAATGTTCCTCCTCGTTATGACGACAAACCTCTTAACAAGTGTAATTTTTTTTCTTTTGTGTGTGCGCATGTGTACACGGATAATAAGAACATCCTATTCTACATCGCAACACGAAAACGAATCATGGCGCATGCAACTACGACAACAACATATCGACCTAAGACGCACATCTATCATCCAGAAGCAAAGAACGACAATCAACCGACAACCAAATAAGACTGACTACCCGCCCGTCCTACCCTGCAATGGTTAGGACCTCCAAGACACATAAGCAACACTCAAGCCTAGGTTCCCATCGATTTTAACCATTTAAGATCTCAGGGCTGGCGACTGTTCTGAGGAACATGGAGGTGTCTACATCCCGCCTGACACAAGCAGACCAAGCAATTAAATGATTACAACCAAGTACAACAATAATTAAATGAACAACCATGTCCTCTACAGAAGGCGCAAGACAAAATGACTCAGACAACGACCAACCAATATTATGACGAGGCATTATCTATGACTCAACTGGGATTAATTACAAACCAATTACTCCATTTAATTTTCATTAATCGAAGAGTACCTTAAACATAATGTAAATCCAATTAATTGCAATTCCCCACTTACTAAATCATAATAACTAAATGTACTTAGTTCAAGACCTTACATTTTATATGTTAAGAAATTCAACAAATTTCAACAACATTACCATAAAATAATAACAACATTACTTTTGTACAATAACTTTTCCAATAAAATAATAATCACATTACAACTTGTGTGTTACCAATACAACAAAATTACAATACCATTACCATAAAACAATAACAACATCACGTTCTATATTATAATAACTTGTAAATAAAATAACAAGCACAATACTTCTTGTATGTTACCAATACAATAAAATTATAATAACTTACCATAAAACAAAATCAACATTTCAATTTATAATATAATAACCTTGCAAATAAATAACAATAAAATTGCATTACAATAGCATTACACTTTACCTATTAAAATAACAATATATTACAGTTACATATTCCATAAGTAATAAATTCAATGACATTATCTTTAGGTATTACAATAATAATATTACCTTAACATTACATTTACACTTTACTGACACAATTTAGATTAACAAAAAAGGCTAGCGGTGGTGAGTGCATGCCAGACCAAGGGAAAATGATGCACGTATGCCAGAAATCATGCCTCACAGTGGCAGCCATCAATGGCAGTTGTTAGAGACCAGAATTAACTCACAAATTTTTCCTGACCGCGTCATAGAAAATCCTTTCATAGTCGTACATCACACTCTTGCAAAGGTAAAAATATACGATTCTTAATTCAAGTTTTTGCAAGGAAAAAGGTTACTATTTTAACATAGCTGGCAGGGGCGAATCTGGGCGATTTTTAAACAGTTGCAAAGGCGGAATGATACGGTTTCAATACAGTTTCCAGGGTGGATGATAAGAGTTTAATGGTACCGGTTCATGCTGTAATTCAAGTTACAATATGATTCATTGTAAGAAATGCTTCGGGGCCAACCATAGACCGCGCCTTATACCTCAACAACGTCCATTAGAAAGTGGAATGTTGTAAAGAGTTAGAGGGTTCTGCGAGGACGCTGTGTAAGAATTTTGAATTACAGAAACCTAAATCCCCCCACTCCTGGCAATGCTTCTGACCTCTTCTGCGCATTGTTATTCAAAATATTAAATCATCCATTACTGAAATCTTCAATCCATTCCATTATGGAACTATTCAATCAAGGTGACTGTGGAAAGCAAATGGAACAATTCACAATTTTGAAAGGGGGTGGCCATTTGAGCCTTAAAAACCCTTGATTATCCTTCCCGAGAATTCAGTACGAAAGAGACGTATTTTATTTCCTTTGCCTACTGTCACGAAATTATGGAACTGTTCACTACAGTAAGTTTTTTTTGTGTTTCGAACACACAACCAAAGAAAAAGCATGATAAGTACATAAACTGGCACGGTTGAAGTTTGGTGCGGTGGTGAAGTTTGGGTTCCCAATACGTTAAGGTTGAAACAGTTAGGCACCCCAACTGTTTGTAGCATTATGGCAACAGAATCATTTGTTCCCAGTACCTGGACGGTTTAAGGTGGTAAAGGAATACTACTTCTAGGTTCATCTTCATCCAAAATATTCAGACCCATACATTCAGACTTTAAAATTTCAGACACATAAAAACAGTTGAAATTCAGACATATAAATTCAGGAATTGATCCCGCCATATAAATTCTCCCTATAAGTTTTCAGACATAAAAAAATTTCAGGAATTTATTTGGAATATAAAGTTTCAGGAACTTGAGACATATAATTTCTGTCATAAAAATTTGAGCTGGGTAGAGGGATGGGTTTCCTGCAATGAACCAAAAACAATACAAAATATCCCCCATTATACTTCATTTCGGTGATAATTTCCTAGTACGAGGTGGTGAATATGTAGTAGAGAGGTGAGATAAAATTGCGGAGTAGAGTCACAAGGGGCGCGTTAAGCGCAGAGCTGAGCTAGCCCAGAAAACATTTAACCCCAGTGTCAACTAGGGAATAGGAGTTATAACAACGATGAGAGAATACAGTACAAGGGCACAGAGACCATCTAGGAAACCAGATAATCCAAACCATTACAATCAATTTTTCAGATCTTAGCCTAAGTCATAATGCATTCTACTCTACAAATGAAAGAGCATACCTTTGCCTTATCACCTGCCTCGAATGACGTCCGCGCGCTCTGTGCTGCTCCCGCTCACCAACCATCGAGACTACACTGGTACCTCCCAGCCAACGCTCGGGGTACTCTGCTTCCCCCTTAGCCCCCCGAGCCGCAAAGGGGCCACACACTATCTAGATGGTACGTTTAGCTCCTATCTTGCCTCACAAGGCCGAGCTACCACTCCTCTTCGAGCTGGGAAATCTCAACTCCCACAAGTAAATCAGTCAAGTCACTAATTCGGCAGTGTAATGTTACGCTAACAACCGATCCCCTTTCTTCCTTCTCCTCCCTCTCTTTTATAGAGTTTTTAAACTTCCCTTCTTTCCCTTAATCTCATTTAATTTAAGTTTTAATAAAAATTCCTAAAAATTTCTCCTTCGTACAAGTGTCACCCATCCCCCACATTCCTCCAATAGTTATTTTCTTTAATTTATTAATTGTCTCATTTCCCTCACCCACCTAGAGTTACTCCTAAATTTACTCCTAGTTGTCCCTAGATTCCCTTACAGGCTTTTAAAGGCTTTCCCTATTATGAAGTTGTTAATTTAGTTATTTAGAAGGTTCTTAATTGCAGATTCTTTACTAAGTTGGTTTCCCACTTTTTACCATAAGTTCCCCTCCATTCCCTAATTTCCTAAATTTTGTAATTCCCTCTTTCCCCTTTTTATTTGAGCTAGAAAAATCAGTTGTGCTAATTATCCTCTTTTGACTTTTACTAATAATTTAATACCTTCTTAAATTATCAAAAGTTTAAAATAAATTAATTGCCTCTTATATTTTATAATTAACCTCTTTTCACTTTTACTAATAATTTAATACCTTCTTAAATTATCAAAAGTTTAAAATAAATTAATTGTCTCCTTATATTTTATAATTAACCTATTTTCACTTTTACTAATAATTTAATACCTTCTTAAATTATCAAAAGTTTAAAATAAATTAAATGCCTCCTTATATTTTATATTCACAGTTTTTCATTTAAATTCTTACTCTCTTCATGTTACTACAAATTTTATGAAGACCAAAATTATTACTCAGTGGTTTTTATTTTAACTTTTTTATTTTTATTATTATTATTTTTTTATATATTTATTTTTTTAAGGGTAGACAAAATTTTACCCCTAGCGAAGTTTTAGACTTAGAACATAGATTCTGAGTTGGGCGACATTTAATTAGGGAAGTTGTTTTTCTTAACGTGTTAATTGTCTTAGGTCCATCTAGGTTCATACCTCCATCATCATCAATGTGATGTGCCCTTTAGGATGCACTACGTGCTCCAAGGGTGCCACTCGCCTCTTTTGTTTCATTTGTGTGACGTGCCCTTCAGGATGCACCATGTGCTCCAAGGGTGCCACTCGCCTCTTTTGTTTCTTTTGTGCAACGTGCCCTTCAGGACGCACCATGTGCTCCAAGGGTGCCACTCACCTCTTGACTGATTGGTNCTTCCCTCACGGCATCATGGGTTCTCTTGAACTAGGTAATCGGTAACCTACAGTTCGAGCCACGGCGGGAGTGCTAGTAGGCTATGGCAGGGTTGTTGTCCACACCTCTCCCTCAACCTCTCTGGTAGTCGTGTGTGGCCCCTTTACTACATATGTGAGTCTAGTCGGCAAGCTATCATCAACCTGCATCATCAACAAATCATGTCAGAACATGTCCACATCAATCATCTAATCAAATGTACTAATATCACAGTAAATCAATCAAACCCCAATAGCACACTCCCTGACTCGATCCAGAGTCCAAGGGGTTCCATCGATGCCTTTGCATCCTCAAGGTCCAAAACCCTGCACGCTCAGTAAAACCGAGTCAATAGCACCTGTCTATGTCAATGTAGTAAAACAACATGTCATTTACCCATGACGCATCATAAACAAAAACAATGTTTTAATATCATAATAATCCAGATCACTTGCGAGCAAGTGTCCTCAAAGAATAGGTTCGCTCAGTGCGCCAGAGCGGGATGTTACAACAGAAACATCCGAGAGAGAGGTGTAGCATCCGAAGTTGCATTCATTCATCCACAATCATAAAAGTTGGGGGTAACTGACTCATTTTTAAGTGGACACCAACTTAATCGAACCATCCAAAACTCATTTTCCATTTAAATTAATTACCTTATTTATTTATTAATTACCTCATTTTCCATTATGCTTACACTAAGCATAATGATATTAAAAAAACCATTTCTTTCTAATTAGAAACCAACTTAATTAAACTATCCAAAGTAATTTTTCATTTAAATTTAATTAATTTATTTTTTATTACATGAATCCAAGATACGTTTTATTTTCATGATCAAATATTTAAAACACAAAAATTATTATAAATTAATTTATTTATACCATTCAAATTTATTAAAAAATTGATTGCTATTGGCGATGATATATTTTTTATTAAAAGTTTTTCACATATATAGAAATATCAAAATTTTACAATCCCAAATAGGTCTTATTTTATAGTAAATTACTTAAAATATAAATATTATTATAAACTAATTTATTTATATAATTCAAATTTATTAAAAAGTTATATTTACTTATAACAATTTTTATTAAAAATTATTATAAACTAATTTATTTATATAATTCAAATTTATTAAAAATTTATATTTACTTATAACAATTTCTATTAAAAATTCTTCCCATAATTGATCAAAATACACTCAAATTTGACCACATTTAATTACCTTATAATTTATCTACCATTTTCTATAAAACTTTAATCTTAATGTTAGTATTGAACATTACAAACTTCCACAGTTCTATAAGCAATATATTTTCTTTGAATATTGGTATGGAATCAATATATAATAGAATGTTTTTTGCAATTGTCATGTCGCCCATCGAGATTTTTTGGGTTTGTTTTATGAACTCATTGATTAGAACATTGTGGAATCATATTGTGGTGGGTGTTTATTTTGTTACTATAATTACAATATTGTATCATATCAATTGGGTAGAGTTATTTGTTTAAATACCCAATTTATTTTCCAACTCAACAATCAATTAGCACTCACCAACTCATGTGAGGTTCATTTTTTCGGTCATGTCTTGTACAATTGAGAATTTATATCAATAATCAATTTATTAAAAACTTTCAATCACTTTGATCACCTTTGTTTCCCCCACTAAAATCAACTCAAGACTTTCCAAATCAACAATAAAACTTTCAATCACTTTGTTCACCTTTGTTCCCCCACTAAAATCAACTCAAGACTTTCCAAATCAACAGTCAATTAGCACCCATGTTTTGATAGAAAGACAGACAACCAACCCTTTAGAAAACCTCCATGATCATAGCCTCAACATCAAATAGGTGCATGTCGGAAGGCTCAGTCTTGACCACACTCCCACCCTTGTGAGATTTCTTTTGTTGGGGTGTATCCATTGATAGAAGAAGGAGGCCAAGTACTGTAATGCTATTAAAGGTAAGGAAACCAAACAAAGGCATAATTCTTTAAGTTTTGAAAGGTGATCCTTAATTGGTCGTTCAGGGCTTTCCTCCAATTCACTTTTGAACTAATAAGAGACTGGTTTGATGGCTGAAAAT
>SNQJ01S0044656.1:19220-46861 GCA_010110895.2 Picea sitchensis | reverse complement strand
TCCAAAGCCTCATGAATCATGTCTTCTGTCCTTTTCTCTGCCATTTTGTCTTAGTTTTCTTTGAGGATATCCTCATCTATAGCAAAACCTAGATAAACCATCTTGCTTATGTGGATCGAGTTCTCCATCTACTCTCTCAACACCAACTTTTCTTGAAACAGTCTAAATGTGCTTTTGGCACCTCAGAAGTAGAATACTTTGGTCATTTGGTTGGCAAGGATGGTGTCAGGGTGGATCCTCAAAATATTGAAGCTATGCAAGACTGGCCTCACCTAAAGACTCTTAAGAGCTTGCGTGGTTTTTTGGGCTTAACAAGGTATTATCGCAAGTTTGTTAAGAATTATGGGAAGATTGCAACACCTCTCACTGATCTCCTAAAAAAGAACTCTTTCACTTGGACTCCAGCCGCTGCTCAAGATTTTCAAACCTTGAAGATGGCCATGTGCACCACTCCAATCCTCGCCCTTCTTGATTTCACAAAGACATTTGTGTTGGAATGTGATGCCTTAGGGAAAGGAATTGGTGCTATCCTTATGCAAGAGGGTCAACCTTTGGCCTTTACCAACAAGAAACTATCTGAAAGAAATCTAGGTAAATCCATCTATGAAAAGGAAATGTTGGCTATTCTGCATGTCGTTGATCTGTGGCACCCTTATCTATTGGGGAAACGTTTCCAAATTAAGACAAACCATCAAAGCCTCAAGTATTTTCTGGAACAATGCATTTCCTCCCCAGAACAAAAAAATGGGTGACTAAGATCTTTGGATATGATTATGAGATCATTTACAAGAAAGACAAAGACAATGTGGTTGCAGATGCACTTTCTCGAAAATATGAAGATGAAGGATCCCTTTTTTTCTTTCATTCATTGTACCAGATTGGCTCCAAGACGTTCGCCAGGAATGGCTACAAGATCCCAAAAGTTCGCATCTGATCCAACAATTGCATTCCAATGCTCCATCTTCCCCAGGGCACTCTTGGCTCCATCATGAACTTCGATACAAAGGTCGTTTGCATTTAAGTAAACAATCAAAGCTTAAATCCACGGTACTTTCTGAGCTTCATGCTACACCCACAACAGGGCACTTTGGGTTCACCAAAACCTATGAAAGGGTAAAACGTTCCTTTTTCTAGGATGGTATGAAAGAGGACATTCGTAATTTTTTCGCTAAATGTGATGTGTGTCAATGCAACAAGGGAGAAACATTCAAATCTTCGGGCACACTACAACCACTCTCGATTCCACCTGCTATTTGGAAGGATATCTCTATGGATTTTATTACCGACTTACCCAAATTAGGAAATAAATCAGTCATCATGGTGGTTGTTGATCGCCTTTCCAAGTATGCTCATTTTTGTGCCCTTCAACACTCATTTACAACATCCACGGTGGCTCAAATTTTCATGGATCAGGTCTTCAAGCTTCATGGCATGCCACACTCTATTGTTTTTGATCGCGACCCAACTTTCACAAGCAATTTTTGGCAAGAACTGTTCAATATACAAGGCATTGAATTGACTCTCAGCACAACTTATCATCCCCAGACTAATGGCCAAATGGAAATTGTCAACAAGTGTTTGGAAACATATTTGAGGTGTTTTGCCTCGGAAAAGAAAAATCAGTGGGCTCAATGATTACCCCTATTTGAATGGTGGTACAACACTTCATACCATACAACTACACGCATGACTCCTTTTGAAGCAGTATATGGACAGAAGCCACCCTCAGTTCTCTCATACTTACTGGGTGCCTCGAAGGTCCAGGCGGTTGACCAAACACTTACAGCTCGAGAGGCTATTCTATGTACCCTCAAAGAGAATTTGGTCATGGCATAGAATCACATGAAGCAAAAAGTAGATCAAGGTCACTTTGAACATCAATTTGTAGAAGGGGATCAAGTGTTTCTTTGACTTCAACCTTACAAGCAAACTTCCCTCAAGGTCGAGAATTGTCAAAGGCTAGCGCCCAAATTTTATGGTCCTTATACCATTCTCAAGCATGTGGGACAAGTAGCCTATCAGTTAGCTTTGCCCATCCATTCGAAGCTACATCTTGTTTTTCATGTTTCATGCTTAAAGAAGGTGATTGGAGCTAAGTTCCAAATTCAAACCAACCTTCCCAAGTTAGCTGAAGAAGGATCCATTTGGCTACATCCAAAAGCATTTTTGGACCAGCGTGAGCATCGCCTACGTCAGAGAACCATCAAGGAAGTGCTAGTCCAGTAAAAAGATACAACTCCAGTAGATTCCACTTGGGAACCAACTACCATTCTGCAGCAATTTCCTCATCTCAATCCTTGAGGACAAGGTTGTTTTTAAGGGGGCATACATGTTAGGGTCGTAACCTGCACATAGGTAGAACAATATATTCAGATGTAATAAAGGTCAATATTAATAAGGCCTTTCAATAAAATAGAATAAGGCGAATGTAAGAAGACGTAATAGAAGCTTTCGCTTCTAGAAGGATATTCCTCTAGATGCTTCTTTTAATAGACATATTTAGTACAAATAGGAGTCGAGGGTATGAGAACCCTAGCTTGGATAATATTGTAATAGAGCACTGTTGAACTGGAGGTTTCCCCCTCGAAGAGGCCCATGAACATTTCTTTCAGAATCAAAGTGTTATTTCTGTTGTCATTCTTATATCATTTTAGTGCTATTGTGGTGATTGTTCTAGTTATATTATTGTTATTCTTCCATTTCTATCATTTTATTTATGTTCTGCATACTTTTCATATTTGGTATATTACAGAAGATACCCTAGAGCACGAGGAATACATGAGTGAAGATACCCTGAAGCAGCCCGAGTCATAGGATGGTGAAGAAATGGACCTGGGTGACATTTACCTTCACTCATATCAACTGCTTGTGAACAAAAGAGAGCTCCAGTCCATCCCAAAACAACAATTCCAACTTCTCCAGCAAGCCCTTATAAGGGAAAACAATCATTCAACTTCTGCCCCTCAAGGTACAATCATTACTTCAAATTATTTTGGCTTAAATACTCATCCCCTACAAGATCCCCCTCGTACTACAAGATATGAAAAGAGACAAGGATGCATAATAAACAAACAACTCATTAGAGGGATTGGAGAAATGCTCATAAATTTAGGCAGAATAACTCTGTTAACGGATCTGTTCAATCCCACTCCCCCTCCTTTACCATGAAGATTGTCTCTTGGAACATGAGGGGTCTGAATGGAAAAAGAAAACACAGGATTCTCAAGAACCTCTTAGCTCAGAAAAAAAACCCTTATCATCATGCTCCAAGAAACAAAATGCTATAGTGATCATTTCTCAATTTTTTCTTCCATAATTTTTCCAGGATCAAATTCTATATAAATTGATGCCCTCGGTGTTGTCGATGACCTCAATATCATCTAGAACCCCCAACATGTCTCCCTTTCCAACTTCTTCTCTTATCACTCCTCCATGACTGCTCATTTCATCCTTATAGGCTCCTCTGGGTCTGGCTTCCTCACCAATGTATATGGCCCCAACTTGATCCCTAGCAAGCTCAAATTGTTTTCCTCCCTTCAAGGTATTAATCACCTTATAAGGGAATCTCACTCGCTCATTGGAGGGGAATTTAATATCATTACTTCATTGGCAGAAAAGAAAGGTGGGATCCGTAGGCTCGACCAAGACTCCCAACAATTCCTTTCCACTATCCAACAGATGGACTAGACAGACCTTGAAACCACCAACAACTTACATACTTGGAACAATATGAGAGGCAAAAAAACATAGATAACTTCCATACTAAACCCCTTCCTATCCTTAGCACCACTTATGTTATAAAGTGTTCCCCTCTCAACTAAAAGTTTTCCATACCATGGTTCAGATCATTATCCCATTGAGCTTGGCATAGATATCACAGGGATTCCTCTCAAAATACCCTCCAGGTTTGAGCACTTTTGGCTCGAACACCGTGACTTCCTGAACAAGATCAAGACCCAGTGGGAGGAAATATCTCCACCCTCCCCTTTGCCTATGTTTAAGTTCCAACAAAAACTCAAATATCTTAAAGGATGCATAAATAAATGGAACAAAGAAGGGTTTGGGAATATTTTTAAAGAAAAATAGGAGTTGGAAGCACAAACAAAACATATTCAACAATCAATAATACAAGAAGGTATCACAGAGCCACTAGTGTGGGAATTAGAACAAGTACATGAAAAGGTAGCATCCCGCAACAAGTAGGAGGAAATCCTATAGAAACAAAAATCCTGAGCTATATGGATGAAGGAAGGGGAGAAAAAAACCAAATTCTTCCACCACTTAGTGATTCAGAGAAGGCACCAAAATAGAATATCATCCATCAAGGAGAGTCACGACAATTGTTGGACATAGTGTCAATGATGTATTGTCATTGATGTCAAAAGTCGATATCATTGATGTGATGATAAGTTAAGATCAAAGCTCAGAAGATATGGTGCAATGAATTTAAGAAGAATCGTTGGAGGACTAGTCAACAATATATAATGACTGATGTCAAACAATTGGATGATATGTAGATATTAAAGATCAGGAGAGTTAACGAATGAAGATCAAAGCTCAGAAGATATGGAGCGTTGAAACTCAGTAGGTATGGTGCGATGAAAATCAGATCAAATCAATATCGTTGATGCATAATTGCCAGATCAACGACAGGGACAAATTGCAGAGTTTGGGTGTCGAGTTAAATCACTCGCAAATTGTGGTTTCGAAATCATCGTCGACCGTTAATCTTCTTAGAAGAGTCCACATCGACCGTTAGATCAAATTAAGTGGAAGGATAGGATAAGCGAGGTCAAATATCTGAGATCACAATTATGCGAACTTTTGTCAGTTGTCAGATCATTCTAAAGTGGAAGGACAGGATAAGCCAAAAGAAGGACCATTGGATTTAAACCAAGGCAAAACTGCATCATAGAAAGATCAAGTTGTTGATCTAAAAACATGATCAATGAACAACATTAAGTTAGGGTTAAAATTAGCGAGGAGGATATTGTTCGAGGAATCTCACTTCAAAAGAATTGGCAACTTGAAAATTTGAAATACCCGAAGTCCCGAAATCCGAAATGAATAAGGACCATCAGATTTGGAGGATATATGATGACCGTTGGATCCATTTTGTTGGTCAACAGATCACCTCAGCAAGGACACATGGTAGACCATGTCAGAAGACCACATCAACAAGTACACATGGCATAATTAGATGATGACATGTGTCAAGAGGAAATTGGATCGTGCCATGTCAACACGTGACGTCAATAAGTTACGTCACTCCAGGAGAATTACTTCGGGAGATTTACCACCAAGAAATGTCAAAAGTCCCGAAGTCCCAAAGGACAAAGTTCCAAAGTCACTCTCAACCATCGATATGAGATACCCTTCGGATACTATTCTGACCATTATATCAAGGAGATGAATATGTGTCACATCGGGAGATCTACGTCAATAGAGCACGTCAGCAAGAAATTGTGACAGACCACGTCAATAGTCAACATCAACAGGACACATGGAAAAGTCATGGAATGACAAGTGTCAAATTGAAATTAGTATTTCAGGTATGTGCAAATCATGAATTTGAGTGACACGTGGAAACTACTAGGCTCGTGACACGTCATCAAGTGACCTAAGCAAGTTACGTCACTCTGGGAGTTTTACATCAGGATTTTCACCACTACCAAATGACAAAAGCTCCGAAGTCCCAAAGGACAAAATCCTGAAGTAGATATGGTTCGTCTGATCTAAAGAGAAACTTCAGGAGTATTCTCATCCATCAATCTACTACAGTGGAAGGATAGTGTAAGAGGAAATGTTAACCGACGACAAGCAGTATCCATAGTATTATGACTTACCACAACAGTTGATCACTCCAGAGGAAAATGGAGCGACATCTATTCGAAACCTCCAAATTCCTGAATGCCAAAATCCCGAATTGGACATGGGTCGTCCGATCTGTAGAATACTTCGGTTGCATTCTCAACCATTGATCAAAACACAGTGGAAGGATATCATAAGTATAATAGACGAAGTTATGAAGTAATATGTGGCCATCCATCTCAATGATTGAATAAGACCCAACCGTCAGATTAATTCTTGTAAGAATCAAATCTGACGATTGATCAGTTTCCACGAAATAAACGTAAACCATCTGATTTGTTCAAGAAATCTGATTCAGAAGTTTTGAAAGGTTTCAAGTCCAAAAGTTACGAAGGGTGAGGTGTTGAAGTTACAAAAGTCGTCCATTTCAAGAGGTTAAAATCATGACCGTTGATTCACATAAGTTCTCAAGCGCTCGTTTGGCCTAGCATTCGGTCACTGTTGTTGGTCATATGATATAAGAGTTTTAAAAGGAAATTATAATATGTCACTGTAGTTGGTAAGCCCGTGGTTATGTAATGCCCGATCACATGTAATGGTTTGAAGGAAGCGCCTCCACAGAATTCTATTTCTGTGAAAATAACAGAGATTCAGGATCAAGTTTAAAGGATCAAATTGATCCATATGTGATCAATTTACGAAAAGCCTTCACAGTAAAAATAATAATCAGTGATTATGGTTAAGTTAAACAAAGAGGTGCGATGGTTCAAAACCAAGGGACATAGTGTATCACTCTCACACTGTTTTGAAGAATATATAAACGAGGAAGAGTGTTGAGAAAAAAGCGTGTCTCTGCAGTCTGAATAAGAGAATATAATAAATCAGAGAAGTAGAGAGAGATGAAGTAAAGACTTGTTACAAGAGTTTTCCAGATTCAGAAAATAAGGGTGGTTGGTTGGTTCAAGGGTAGGTTTGTGCTTGGAGAGGGAGTTGGTGCTTCCTTGTCAGTTGTAGTTGACTAAACAGGGGGTCGTTACCTCCTACCAGTTAGTGCTGGTGAGCTAGGGTGTGGGTGCATCCTGATTAGTCAGTGATGATAAAAAAGGAAGTACATCTTCCTTCTATGTAACATGTAAAACAAATTTTGCAGTTAATAGAAAAGAGTTTGTGGTTTTCCCAATTGGGTTCCACGATAAAATACTGTGTTAAAATTTTGTGTGCATTAATAAAAGAATAATTGATATAATTATTGTGTCACTGATTCACCCCCCCCCTCTCAGTGACATGATTTGATCCTTCAATTGTTATCAAAGCAGGTTCCTTCAGCATAGTCTAACAAACTTGAAGGTAGATCCTAAAAATGGATCAACAAGAGGGAATGTCTAACAACAAAGCACCATTGTTCAATGGAGGAGGCTATGCTCTGTGGAAAATAAGAATGAAAAACTTCCTATTGGCTCTTGGTTTTGATATATGGCATCCTTTTGTAGATGGTTACACTGCATGAATTACTCCACCCAAAGACGTTGCAGGAAAGAAAATCTGTAATGACAACTCAAGAGCAGTTAATGTAATAATTCTATATGTTTGAAGGTCATGCATTGCAAATCAACCAAATAAATCTGGGACAAGTTGGAGGTTGTATATGAAGGAGATGACAAAGTCAAGGAAGCCAAACTATAGACCTATAGGACTCAGTTTGAAAATCTGAAAATGAAAGAAGAAGAAAATATTGTTGAGTACTTTCATAGGGTAGATGAAGTGGTTAACTCAATTAGAGCGGCAAGCGAAGAAATTATAGATAAACCCATTGTGAAAAATATAATAAGGTCACTACCTATGAGATATGATGCAAAGATTTCTACAATTGAAGATAGATCTGATCTAAACACAATCACAGTTGATCGTCTCCATGGAATTTTTGCAGCATATGAAATGAGAATAGGGACTGATAAATCAGAAAAAAATGAAACAGTTTTCAAAGAATCCAAGACAAAGATAAATCAGAAGAAAAAAACTCAATCCAACCATCATGAAGAATCTGATGTGGAAGAAGCCAATTTCATTAAAAAACTTCAGAAACGATCAGGGAGGTACAAAGGCAAGTTGCCTTTCAAATGTTTTAACTGTGGCAAGGTTGGCCATTTTGTAGCCAAGTGTCCCTATCCTAAGGAGGACCCTGAAGATGAAGAAAAAAAAAACAAACAGTACAAGAAAAAGGAAAAACCCAACTACAAGAAAAAGTTGTACAAAGGGAAAAATAAATTTTACTCAAAAGAAGAAAACAACAGTTCATCAGAGTCTAGTGACAGTGATGATGATGAAGTCCTTTTTCTAGGTATTGAAGAGTCTAATGATATAGAAGACATTAAACATTAGAAAGAGTCAGAAAATGAAACAAAAGTTAATATGGAAGAAGAACTTCTCAGTGCCTTGGATGACTTAAGAAAATACAAAACCAGAAATAGACAGCTGAAAAGTTTTGTAGTTGAACAAAAATAAAAACATGAACAAAAAAAGAGGAGATGGAGAAACTCATGAGCAACCTGAAAAAATAAATCCTAGAAGCAAATAGGATCGAATAAAGTCTAGAAAAGTTTCTTAAAGAAAAACAAATAACCTGCAAAAGAATGGAGGTAGAAATAGTTCACCTAAGGAAAGAACTAGATACAAAACTCATTCAAACAAGATATGAGAATAGATCTAAAATATTGGATATGATTATTACCACACAAAGGGATTCAGGTAATAAAAATGGAATAGGTTATTCTCAAGAGAAAAGCCAAGTCAACTCAAAATCTTATGCAGATGCTCTCCTCAGTACATTCAAGAAGAAAAATGAAGAGAAGACAAATAATGACCAGAACTCTAGAGGACTACTTCCACCCATCAAAAAGGAAAACAAGACAATACCAAAGAAGGTTTATCAAAACATTTATCCTTGCATTTTGTTTGGTTATTGTTTTTCATGCTCTAATTTCGGACACAAAGCTATGAAATATAGAGCATATAGAAGAAAATATCTAAAGGTTAAGAACTATAACCTTAAACATAAACAATCAGTAAATCGAGTTAAAAGCAAAAACTATAACTCCTTTGCACCTCTACAAGAAGGGGACCTAGAATGCTTCAGATGTCACAACTATGGAAATAAGGCCATTAATTGCAGATTAATGGAATTCTCAGAACAACCAAAGTTAATTAGAGAGCAAAAGAAACTTTGGAGAGAAAAAAGCATCAAAAAAGGAATGTCTTATTGCCCTAAAATCTCAAGATAAAAAATATCTCTGATATGTTGACTGTGGGTGCTCAAAACATATGACACGTAACAAGGACAATTTTTTAGACTTAAAGAAACAAAAGGGTAAAGTCACATTTGGTGATAATGCATCAGGTAACATACTTGGGAAAGGCATCGTGAGTTTGGGAAAAGACAAAGCCATAAATGTGCCACTTGTCGAAAAATTGAAGCCTAGTTTGTTAAGTGTCATCCAAACCTGTGTTCAGGGGCACTTCTGCATATTTGATTCCCAAAAATGTGAGATTAGGAGAGAAGACACAGGAAAATTAGTTGGTACTACTCCTAGAACTCCTAAAAATGTATATATACTAGATGCAAAATTGAATCAGGAGTGTCATATAAATTTAGTAGATGAAAGTTGGATATGGCATATAAGGTTGGGGCATATTAAATTTGACAATCTAGTGAAAGTCAACAATCTTGGTGTAGTAAGAAAATTTCCAAAGATCATAAATCCCTCAAATTCTATGTGTAGACACTATCAACTAGGGAAGCAAACTAGAATAAGGTTCAAGGAAAAAGAATACTCAACCTCAAAACCTTTAGAGCTTGTTCACGCTGACCTATGTGGACCTACAAGGACCATGAGTTTGCAAGGAGAGTCTTACTTTATGTTGTTCATTGATGATTTTACTAGAATGGGTTGGATATATTTTGTCAAAGAAAAATCAGAATCACTTAACAAATTCAAAGCCTTTAAAACCCTTGTTGAAAATGAAAAGGAGACAAAGATCAAATGTCTTAGATCAGACAATGGTGGTGAGTTCACCTCAAAATAGTTTGATCTCTTGTGTGAAACCCATGGAATAAAAATACAATTCTATGCTACCAGAACACCTCAACAAAACGAGATTGCTGAGAGAAAGAATAGAATAGTTCACGAGGCTGCAAGGACTATGCTCAATGAAGAAAAATTGACTGATGGATATTGGAGGGAAGCTATAAGCACAACAGTATACATATTGAACAGAGGTCAGCTCAGGGTAAATAGTGATAAGACTCCTTATGAACTATGGTTTGGAAGAGCTCCATCAGTAAAATACTTCAAGGTCTTTGTAAGTAAATGATACATCAAAAGACTTGATGAGAGTCTTGGAAAATTTGATGCCAGATCTGATGAAGGTATTTTTCTTGGATATGCTTCTCACAAGAAAGCATACAGTTGTTGCAATGTTATATCACATAAGATTATTGAGAGTGCAGATGTCAAGGTGGATGACCTAAAAACGATAAGGATCAAAAATCAAGAGACTATACTTGAAAGTGAAGATGAAGATGATGATGAGACAATTGGCACACAATTAGAAGAACTAGAAGAGAATAAAAAGGAAAGGGAAGAGGATGATATGGATACTAGTGAAGATGAATAAGATAGTCAATATGGAGAGATAAGAGAAGAATTCCCAAGAAGAGACACAAAGACAGCCTCAAAAATTACTCAAAAGAATCATCCTAAAGAACTGATTATTGGAGATATGAATGATGGAGTGCACACAAGAAGAAAACTATTGTATCAAACAGAAATAACATTGTTTTCACATGGTGAGCCTATCTCAATCAAAGAGGCATGTAAATATGATAATTTGATCAAAGATATGAATGAAGAATTGGACGAAATTGAAAAAAAGCAAACTTGGGAACTAGTTCCAAGACCAAAAAACAAAAATGTCATTGGAACTAAATGGCGTATAAAAACAAACTGAATGAGAATGGGCAAGTAATCAAGAACAAAGCCAGATTGGTATGTAAAGGGTATTCTCAGGTTGAAGAGTAGACTATGAAGAAACCTTTTCACTTGTGGCCAAATTGGAGGCAATTAGGATGTTCATAGCTTTCTCTAGCTACATAAAATTTAAAGTGTACCAAATGGATGTCAAGTCAACATTTCTAAATGGAAACTTAGAAGAGGAAGTCTATATTGAGAAACCAGAAGGATTCAAATTAACTAACAAAGGAGACTATGTTTGTAAATTAAAGAAAGCACTCTATGGACTAAAACAAGCACCCAGAGCATGGTATGCAAGCCTAGATTCTTATTTACAAAAACAAGGCCTCAAAAGGGGATCAACAGAAAACAATCTTTATTGAAAAATTGATGATAATAACATGATTATTGTGGAAGTATATGTTGATGATATTATATTTGGCAATGATGATGAAAAAATGAGTAAGGACTTTGTTAGGATGATGCAACAAGAATTTGAAATGTCTTTGCTTGGTGAACTGAATTTCTTTCTTGGATTGCAAATAATACAGTCCAAAAGAGGATTCTTTATAAATCAGTCTCAGTATGTTAAAAATATGCTTAAGAGATTCCAGTTAGAGGATTGCAAATCTATTAGTACACCTATGACAGTTGGATGCAAACTAAGCAAGGATGATGAGTCCAAATTTGTACATCCAAAACACTATAGATCAATGATTGGGAGTTTTCTCTATGTAACAGTTTCCAGACCTGATGTTAAGCAAGATTTTGGGATGGTGGCTAGATTCCAAGTAGCACCAAAGGAGAGCTTGTTCAAGCTATAAAAAGAATCTTTAGGTATTTGAAAGGAACCATAGATCTTGGTTTGTGGTACCCTAGCAAGGATTCATTCACTTTAAAATCCTACTCAAATGTTGATTGGGTAGGTAGTGTAGATGGCAGAAAAAGTACAAGTGGAGGAGCATTCTTTTTGGGAGAATCATTGGTAGCTTGGATAAGCAAGAAACAATCCTCAATTTCTCTGTCTAGCACTAAAGATGATTATATTGCAGTAGAAGAATGTTGCACACAAGTGGAATGGATGAAACAAACCCTGCAAGACATTAAAATAGTATTTGAAGAACCTACTATTATCCACTGTGATAATACAATCACTATAAGTCTCTCCAAGAACCATGTCTAGCACTCAAAATCGAAACACATTCCCATAAAGTACCACTCTCTAAGAGATCAGGATGAAAATAAGAACATTAAATTGGAATATGTTCCAACACAAGAACAGGTGGAAGATATTTTCACAAAACCCTTAAGCAGAGATGTATTTGAATATCTCAGGAAAAAATTGGGAGTAATCCTTCCTCCAACCTAAATCTCTTCAAATAAATAAAAATGCATCAATTGGAACCAAATTAGGGGGAGGCAACAATCATAGGAGGATAAACCATTTTCCATTGATGTCAAAGGGGGAGAATAACTTCAGAACAGAGAAGCATCATCACAGGGGGAGATTGTGTATGAAGCTTGTGAAATTTCCATCAATGACAAAGGGGGAGATTGTTGGACATAGTGTCAATGATGTATTGTCATTGATGTCAACAATCGATATCATTGATGTGATGATAAGTTAAGATCAAAGATCATAAGATATGGTGCAATGAATTTCAGAAGAATCGTTTTAGGACTAGTCAACAATATATAATGACTGATGTCAAACAGTTGGATGATATGCAAAGATTAAAGCTCAGGAGAGTTAACGAATGAAGATCAAAGCTCAGAAGAGATGGCACGTTGAAACTCAGCAGGTATGGCGTGATGAAACTTAAATCAAATCAAGACCGTTGATGAGCAATTTCTAGATCAACGGCAAGGACAAATTGCAAAGTTTGGGTGTCGAGTTAAATCACTCGCAAGTTGTGGTTCTGAAATCATCATTGACCATTAATTTGCTTTGAAGAGTCCACATCGATCGTTAGATAAAATCAAGTGGAAGGATAGGATAAGCGAGGTCACAATTATGCGAACTTATATCAGCTGTCAGATCATTCTAAAGTGGAAAGACAGGATAAGCTAGAAGAAGGATTGTTGGATTTAAACCAAGGCAAAACTGCATCATAGAAATATTGAGTTGTTGATCTAAAAACATGATCAAAGAACAACATTAAATTTAGGTTAAAAGTAGCGAGGAGGTTACTGTTCAGGGAATCTCACTTCGGAAGAATTGGCAACTTGAAACTTCAAAATACCCGAAGTCCCAAAATCTGAAATGAATAAGGACCATTGGATCTGGAGGATATACAATGACTGTTGGATCAAGGTTGTTGGTCAACAGATCACCTCAACAAGTACATGTGGCATACCATGTCAGAATACCACATCAGAAAGTATGCATGGCATAATTAGATGATGACATGTGTCAAGAGGAAATTGGCTCGTGCCCTGTCAACACGTGACGTCAATAAGTTACGTCACTCTGGGAGAATTACTTCGGGATTTTTACCGCCAAGAAATGTCAAAAGTCTCGAAGTCTCAAAGGACGAAGTTTCAAAGTCACTCTCAGTCGTCGATCTAAGATACGCTTCAGATACTATTTTGACTTCTAGATCAAGGAGATGAATATGTGTCACATTGAGAGATCTACGTTGACAAACCACGTCAGCAAGAAACTTTGACAGACCACGTCAGTAGTCCATGTCAACAAGGACACATGGCACAGTTAGAGAATGACAAGTGTAAAGCTGAAATCAGTTTTTCAGGTATGTGAAAATCACAAATTTGAGTAACACGTGGCAACTAATCGGCTCGTGACACATCATCAAGTGACCTAAGAAAGTTATGTCACTCTGGGAGTTTTACTTCGGGAGTTTCACCACTAGAAAATGACAAAATCTCCGAAGTCCCGAAGGACAAAATCTTGAAGTAGATATGGTTCTTCTGATCTAAAGAGAAACTTCGGGAGTATTCTCATCTGTCGATCTACTACAGTGGAAGAATAGTGTAAATGAAAATGTTAACCGACAACAAGCGGTCTCCACTGTATTATGACTTACCACAACAGGTAATCACTCTAGAGGAAAATGGAGCGACATCTATTCAAAACCTTTGATGTCTCGAATGCTGAAATTCCAAAGTGGACATGGGTCGTCTGATATGTAGAATACTTTGGCTGCATTCTCAACCATTGATCAAAACACAATGGAAGAATAGCTTAAGTATAATAGACAAAGTCGTGAAGTAATCTGTGGCCATCCATATCAATGCTTTAATAAGACCCAACCGTCAGATTAAGCCTTGTAAGAATCAAATCTGACGATTGTTCAGTTTCCACGAAATAAACATAAACCATTCGATTTGTTCGACAAATCTGATTCGGAAGTTTTGAAAGGTTTCAAGTCGAAAAGTTTTGAAGGGAGAAGTGTCAAAGTTACGACAATCTTCCATTTCAGGAGGTTAAAATCGTGACCGTTGATTCGCATAAGTGTTCAAGTGCTCGTCTGACCTAGCATCTGGTCACCGTTGTTGGTCATATTATATAAGAGTTTTAAAAGGAAATTATAATACATCATTGTAGTTGGTAAGCTCGTGGTTCTGTAACCCCCGATCACGTGTAATGGTTTGAAGGAAGCGCCTCCGCAGAATTTTGTTTATGTTAAAATAACAAAGATTTGGGATCGAGTATAAAGGATTAAATTGATCCATATGTGATCAATTTACGAAAATCCTTCATAGTAAAAATAATAATCAATGATTATGGTTAAGTTAAACAAAGAGGTACGATGGTTCAAAACTAAGGGACACAATGTTTCACTCTCACACCATTTTAAAGAATATATAAACAAGGAAGAGTGTTCAGAAAAAAGTGTGTCTCTGCAGTCCGAATCAGAGAATATATTAAATCAGAGAAGCAGAGAGAGAGGCAGTAAAGAATTGATACAGAAGTTGTCCAGATTCAGAAAACAAGGGTGGTTGGGTGGTGCAAGGGCAGGTTGGTACCTGCAGAGGGAGTTGGTTCTTCCTTGTCAGTTGTAGCTGACTAAACAGGGGGTCGTTGCCTCCTGCCAGTTGGTGCTGGTGAACTAGGGTGTGGGTGCATCCTAATCAATCAGTGCTGATAAAAAAGAAAGTACATCTTACTTCTATGTAACATGTAAATTGTTTTTTGTAGTCAATAGAAAAGAGTTTGTGGTTTTCCCAATTGGGTTCCACGATACAATACTGTGTTAAAATTATGTGTGCATTAATAAAATAAAAATTGATATAATTATTGCGTCACTCATTCACCCCCCCCTCTGTTATGAACATAAATATACATATACCATATATATTCATAACATAATAATTAATAAATAATAATTATTAATAATGAAAGGTCATGTCTCAAAGGACATGACTATTGGTAAAGGTCACCCCTACGTGGGTATATAAGCAGGCCCTCATTCTCAATTGTAATCATCTATTATCATATCTTATCTATTCATTTATTATTTACAGTCCTATATAGATTACTTTGTTATATTCCAAGTATTTTGGATTATTCTTGTGTGAGCGAACTTTGTTCGTCTCATTTGGTATTAGAGCTTTGTTTTCCTGATCCTGACCTTTGGCCAGTTCTTTATCAAACCTTGTCTGATCTGGTTTGTAGCCAACCCTATCGTTTCAGAGTTTCTTTGAGAAAATTGGTCTTTGGCCACCAATCACGCCTTTGGCCATAAAAAAAAATAAAAATAACAAAAACAAAATAAATAAATAAATAAATAATCATTTAAAAAAAAGAAAAAGAAAAAGAAAATAAATAAATAATTTTTTGTTTAATTAAAAATTAGAATTTAAAGTATTTAATAATAATAATAATAATAATAACACCCGTAAATATTTCCAGTTTTCCCTCCCTCTTCCACAACCTTTCCCTTCCCCGTTCCCTTTTCCTTGATCCCCTGTAACCTTCCCCTTCCCCTTCCCCAATCCCTACCCATTCCATTTCCACTCCTGTGACTCTCCCATTTCCGCAGACCACTCCCGTGGATTCCCCCTCCCGTTCCAGACCTGAAACCCTCCCCACTCACCCCCCACTCCTCCGCTCCCATTTCCCACACTCCCGTAACCTCTCCCACAACGCTCCCCACATTCCTGTAAATAGTAACCTCTCCCTTCCAAAAACCCTGACCTATCCCTACCACCGTTCCCCCATAATGATCGCACAGGTGGAATTAGAGTGCGCGCATAAACACCATCGAAAATTGGACAATCGAAACAATATACAAGTTCAGAAATCTGTAAGGTTACACTACGGAACTGTTGTTGTTAGTTAGTGATACGGTTTCTTGTCAACATCCACAGAGTCTGTGAGTCTTTGTATCTAAATCCACTCGTACCAATTAAACTGCCAATTTTTATCATTTTATCATTCAACCGTCAAAATTTCCAAATCATCCATACGTCACATCCGTACATTTCATCCGTACAGTTGTGTGGGGTGAAATAATTGGGAATTAAAAGGAATATCAATGAAAATATAATCAAAGGTGTAAGGGTGCATTACCAAAAAAATCAACGAATTACCTTATATTGAAAATCATTATTTAAAACAATAGTAAAATAAGTTAAAGTCAAGAGAATATAAAAAACAAAATTTTTAGTGTCCATTTAAAGTTAAAAAGTGGAATAATTACCTAAGAAACGGAAAGAAAAAGGCAATTAAAAGTTTATAAGAAAAAGGTAATTAAAAGTTAAAAAAAGGCAATTAAAAGTTTATAAGAAACAGGTAATTAAAAGTTTTTTGAAGGCCTAGTGGAATCAAGGAGATATTATATATATATAAAAGAGATATTTTTAAGTTAATAAAAAGATATTAGAAGCTACAAGAATCCATTAACCCCTCCAAAAGAAAAGGTGATTTAAAAAATCTTCGAGGTCATTTAAAGGAAGTGGTCATATATTGAAATTTATAAAGGAACCTTAAAGTTCAAGCTATACTCAGTTATTCACTAAGCTTCACTTCAAATATAAAAGGACCCATTCCAAATTAAGGGAAAAATAATTTTTCTAAAAAGGATTGAAGAAACATTTAAAAATCATTTATTATGGAAGAATATCAAGATAATTCAGAAATACAATCACGAATATTGGAAGGAGAACTAGGACATTATAAAGCGAACAATAAACAATTACAATTTGAAATTGAGAAGGAAAAATATTTTAATGGCTTAACACAGAAAGATAATCTCTACTTCAAAGAGCGTATTTGGGAACTCATTTCACAAAATGAAGAACTAAATACCGAAAGACAAAAAATGGACCAAGATTTACTAGAACGAGATGGAGAAATATTACGATTAAAAAATCATAGTGAAAAACTTCTTACTCAAATTAATAAGTCAAGGGATACAAAACAATGTGTCCAGGAGTTGGAGCAAGAGAATCAAGATCTTGGGAAGAAATTATCAGGAAATGATGAAGAAGCTTCTCGTTTGAAGAACCTTGATAAAAAATTGCTTGAACAAATTAAAAAGATGAAAGATGAAAAGCCTGAGAATCGAAATATTATAAATAAAGTCAGAAAATCAGAAGATGAAGAACCTTCTCGCCTAAAGGTTCATAATCAAAATTTACTAACACAAATTAAAAAGTTGAAGCATGATAAGAAGACTTTACAAGAAAAGCTAGATCGCAAAACATCATTAGTCGATAAGGAAACAATGACAGACCCAATCAACATTACAACTCAAAAGGAGGCAAATCCAACTGATGTAAAGAAGTTTTCAAATGTCGAGGTACAAACAAGCCAGAGATATCAAGAAGACTCAATTCCAAAATTTAACCAACAAAAATCTATAAGTATACGAAGTAAGGATCAAGATGCAAGGATGCCTTATCAACATCCTAATCACAAAAATCGATACTTTAGCCAATCCTTATATCAACAGAAACAAATGACCAGTATTTCAAAGAATATTACTTTAGCTACAAGTGATGCTCAAAATAGAAGTTATCATGGGAGTCAAAATACATCAAGTTCTTTCCAAGAACCCTATAAACTCCTCATGCAGAAGATCGAATTGGGATGGGAAGACTCCTTTACAATGCGACAGTTCTGCTCAGCACTTAAAAGATCCTATCATCTTAGGTCCTCAACGATTACTAACTTGATAATGAAGAATCATTGCGATAATAATTACAAGATAGCGCAAGAGATAAGTCTTCCATAAAGTATGCTTTGAGGACAAAGCATTTTTAAGGGGAAGGCAATGTTATGAACATAAATATACATATACCATAGATATTCATAACATAATAATTAATAAATAATAATTATTAATAATGAANTCATTAGTCGATAAGGAAACAATGACAGACCCAATCAACATTACAACTCAAAAGGAGGCAAATCCAACTGATGTAAAGAAGTTTTCAAATGTCGAGGTACAAACAAGCCAGAGATATCAAGAAGACTCAATTCCAAAATTTAACCAACAAAAATCTATAAGTATACGAAGTAAGGATCAAGATGCAAGGATGCCTTATCAACATCCTAATCACAAAAATCGATACTTTAGCCAATCCTTATATCAACAGAAACAAATGACCAGTATTTCAAAGAATATTACTTTAGCTACAAGTGATGCTCAAAATAGAAGTTATCATGGGAGTCAAAATACATCAAGTTCTTTCCAAGAACCCTATAAACTCCTCATGCAGAAGATCGAATTGGGATGGGAAGACTCCTTTACAATGCGACAGTTCTGCTCAGCACTTAAAAGATCCTATCATCTTAGGTCCTCAACGATTACTAACTTGATAATGAAGAATCATTGCGATAATAATTACAAGATAGCGCAAGAGATAAGTCTTCCATAAAGTATGCTTTGAGGACAAAGCATTTTTAAGGGGAAGGCAATGTTATGAACATAAATATACATATACCATAGATATTCATAACATAATAATTAATAAATAATAATTATTAATAATGAAAGGTCCTGTCTCAAAGGACATGACTATTGGTAAAGGGAACCCCTGCGTGGGTATATAAGCAGACCCTCATTCTCAATTGTAATCATCTATTATCATATCTTATCTATTCATTTATTATTTACAGTCCTATATGGATTACTTTGTTATATTCCAAGTATTTTGGATCATTCTTGTGTGAGCGAACTTTGTTCGTCTCACCCTCTCAGTGACAAGATCTTATCCTTCAACAACAATCTCACAGACCATGCAAATATTAAGAAGAAACTTATCATCTTGTACAAGAACCTCCTCACCGAACCTGTTAGAGACAAAAGGCTAGCCATTCAAAAAATCACCCAACACATTCCTCACCTTATCTCTCGTGGAAAAAAAACTTCCTTCTTAAACCTTTTCCTCTAGAGGAGATAGAAAGAGAAGTTATGGACATGCCCAAAGGCAAATCCCCTAGCCTGGATGGATTTACAACAAAATTATTCCAGACATTTTGACACATCATCAAGCAGGATGTATAGGACCTTGTGGAGGACTCCTAGAAATTCTCCAATGTCCTTCCTTCCTTGGATTCCACTATCCTTACCCTCATACCCAAAGAGGAAAGATTTGATGACCCCAACAACTTATGCTACATTTCTCTTTGTAACATGATATACAAGATCATAACTAAAGCCATGGAAAATCACTTAAAAGCGCTCCTTCCTCCCCTCATCTCCAGTGAGAAAACCAAATATGTAGAGGGATACCAAATCCTCAGCGACATCATCCTTTCCCATGAAGTCATCCACTCACTCAAGGAATATCGTGGTATTCTCATCAAGCTCGATATATCCAAATCCTTTGACAAACTCAGCTGGAAATACATTCAAAAAATTCTCTTAGCCTTTGGCTTCTCTTCTAGATGGGTTAAATGGATCCTTTCTTTAACATCTTCATTTTTTTTCTCCATCCTCATCAATGGATCACCCTCTGCCACCTTCTTTCCTTCCATAGGTATCTGACAAGGAGACCCTCTCTCCCCTTTCCTATTCATCCTCATAGTTGAAGGCCTTGGGCACACTCTAAATGTAGTTGTTGAAAACAACAAGATAAAAGGGATTCGACTGCATGTTGATGATCTTCCTATATCCCATCAACAATTTGTCGATGAAGGAATGCTCATGGGAACACCTTCAGTTTGGGAAGACAAATATATCAACTGAGTACTCTTGGACTTTATGGAAGCCTCAGGTACTTATATTAATCAATCTAAATCTCATATTTGTTTCTTTAATACTCATGTGGCCATGTAGAATCATATTTCCATAATTCATGGCTTCAAAAGAGCCCCCTTCCATCCAAATATCTAGAATCCCCCCTGGTGGAAAAAGCCATGCACAACTCCTCCTGGGAAGACCTACTCACAAGAATGGATCACAAATTAACCTTCTATATTTATAGATTCCTCAACTCTCCCAACAGATTGATTCTTTCTAAAATATGTTCTTCAAGCAATGCCAATTTATATCTTTTCAGCACTGAATACCCCTAAACAGATCCTCAAAGCGATCTGGAATATCTAGCACTCCTTCCTATCGGGAGGAGCTTCAAGAGAATGAAAATTGGCACTAGTATCCTGGGATAACCTCAGCCTTCCTAAGAACTCAGGAGGACTAGAAATTGGTCTCAGATACCTTGAAATCCTTAGCAATGCCCTGGGAGCCAAGACATGGTCGTGTTGACTAAAAAACAAAGAAGCTTTGTGGAGTAGATTCTGGCATAAAAAATATTTTCCAACATTAAACCATCAAAACCTCATCTTACTTGATGGTCAATGCACTAGTTCAGTAATATGGAACTCAATATGGTACAACAAGAAACTCATTACCAAGCAAAAAAATTTAGGAAATAAGGTAGGGAAAACACTCTCTATTTTGGGATGATGCTTGGAAGAAAATCTCACCTTTTAGCAACAAGGATGAATTACAACAGGTTCACATTAATATGCTCAACCAAGGGAGGACCACTCTCAACCATTACTATTTTCCTAGGTAGGAAGATGGCCAATGGAGATCCTGGCTCCCTAAAGAACAATGGAACCCCCTACCTCTTGACCTCAACTGGGATAGCTTCTAGCAAGACCTCAACAATAGGAAAATAAAAATAAGAAATGGAGAAGACACTTTGGGATGGGGATATCGACCCTCATGAATTTTTACCCTCAAAGAAGCATACAATTTAGCCTCCAATGGGACTATCCAACAACAACAAACCATATGGAACAAAATCTGCGGACAAAATCTCTAGCCAAATTATTCATTCTTCCTTTGGATTCTAGCTCGAAGGGGGATCCTCACTTGGGATAAGATCACCAAAAGGGGATTATTTGGCCCCATAATATTTCACCTCTGTCATCAGGAAGGGGAAAACATGGAACACCTTCTGTTATAACTCAAAATGCCACTTCTATATCCTCGATGTTGGCCTAGTCATTCATACATCTGGCAACCCATTTTGATGGAGTAATTCTAAAAAAAAATAACTTTTTGTATGGAATACGCACCCTGTTTCATATCCAGTGACTTGCATACATACGCTAGCTGCACACCTAGACACCCACGTACATATGCTTGCTACACTACTAAAAGCACATGTGTACTCTAAAAAGTGACAAAAAAATATAAAATCCGCGCTTTCCAATGGAGTTTACACGATATCTTAGGTTTTAAAACCATATTACCTCTTGTATCCCTTCTGGAAATGAATTAACAATCATTTTCTCATATAAGAAGGGCCCTAGGGGGGTAATTTGGATATATAAAACTAGAGGAAAGAGAACTCTACAGAAATTTCTCCCTTGTTTCCCAAGCCTTCTGCAATTTGCTCTGAGTTTTATCCTGAACATTCCCTTCCATCCATCTTCCTTATACCATCCATCATTTTCCCCTTATATTGGCATGTTGGTGGTGAAGATATTATTGGGAATAGTGCACTTGGATACAAAGTAGAGGAAACCAGGTGAGGTTCGGGGAGTGGCACCAACAATGTTCAGGTTGTAACCTTCAATTTTTTATTAATACAAGAGAAAATTGCTTGTCCCAGATATTTATGTCTATGTGTTTATTTTTATGAATATTTTCATGAATAACTAAATCTTTATATAATCTTGATAATTAAGCATATGTTATCCTAGTTTGTTCTGTAGCATTGTTTCAGGCCGACTTTGGGAGGAGGCCTATAGTCTTGGAATGGAAAACAATCGAAAGGGATCAACATAAGCCATAATGACTTAAGGTACACATTTCTATCTTCCTTATCTTCCCTTAATCATTGTAAGTTTGTGTTTGTTTGGGGTAGAATATAATCTTTTCTATCGTTTATGGTGTCAACGCTCTTCCTAGTCGCTAGACCTAGATTAGGGGGGATTTTCCCCATAGAACATTCTCAACAGATGCTCAATATATGCGGCACTGTAGGAACTTGAATCCCTGACCTTTCACACCACATATCGTAACAAAGACAACATGAATGAATCTATTTCTAGCTGGAGGGACAATGCCTTCTCTAACCCAATCATCGACCGAGCCTGGCAGTTCCTCCCGGGATTCCTTCTTTGTGGTATTTGGAAGGAATTAAATAGAAACATATTCAACAACCAACACTTTGAGATAAAAACCATATGGTGAACCATCAATATCCACATCAAAGAAACTATTGTTTTGAATCCATGGGAAGAAAACGACTAGCCTAGTAGTGCTCAAGAAATTCATATTTTTAAGGATATGGGAATAATAAATCCCGTAAAAAAATCCATTTCCTCCATACCCAATTATCCTATGTTCATCCTTGATTCTTGGACCTCGTCCCCCCTTCATACCTCAAACTGAACTTTTATGGTGCCTCAAAAGGAAATCCAAGCCCAACTAGTATCGAGGAAGCAATTCATGATGAGCAAGGAAATATACTATGGTTGTTCTCTGATTTTATAGGCATGGATACTAATAATGTTGGAGAAATAAAATATTTGGAGAAAGGCCTTGCTATAGATGTCAAGGAAAATTTTCACAAACTTATAGTGGAGGGGGACTCTTAGATTATAATTCACATGCTAAAAAAACTCCAGAGCACCTCTCCCATAGAAAAAATCTCCAAAATTTGGTGCTTGGAAATTAGTCTCGAGCACATACAAAATTTAATCTCCCAGATTGAAATCATCATTCCCACTCACATCAAAAGAACTAGCAAAAAAGTGGTTAATTTCCTTTCTCATAAGAGGTCTCAAGAAGTTTCAGCAATCGATCTGGAAATGGGATTCCCTCTCCACCTCCCACCTTTCGATTGACTACAAAACGTTAGCTCGGACTGACCTATCTTAGGAAGACCTCGGACATCTAGATTGAGTGACAGAGAGGCACCTCATGACTCAAAGAGGGTCGATTCATCCACCCCCACCTGGCAGCCCCATAACCCTCCACACCAGTGCTAGATCTACCACTCCATCCCCTCACCTAAATTCCTAGCCCACACTCATATCCCCCCAACATGTAATTGTCCTCACCATTTGCTGGTATCACTTCTCTTGTCCATGTAATGATGATATAGAACCATATGCAATTAATGATAGTAATGGTGTTGTGCAACACCATTATGGAACCACCTTTACCACTTCTCCTCCGATTTGTTTACCCCCTACTGTGGCCTAGTATCCTGATCTGCTATTTGTATGTGTATTCCTTTTGGCCTTAGTCTCACTTGGTACCCAATTTGTCACCTACCAATCCCCAAGTCATCCTCCTTGTTTTTCCTTCTCCCCACTCTATAATTAATGGTCATAATTCTAAACTCTAATGTCGTGTGGTGGCCAGCGGGAGCATACCCACATCCAAAGGGGTGGCTCATTGAATCCCCAAATGCATTTTTTTGCTTCTCATGTGGTTGAGATACATGAGGCACACAGTCCTCCAGAATTCCAGGATGAAATGGACCTTGTTGAAGATGACACCCATGTTCTCCAACACTTTATTTCTAATGAGGCATTGGATGAAAATATTGGTTCTTGGCTCTGCGACCCTGGCACTTATCAAGCTCGCACCACCTTATATTCCAAAACTATTGATATATAATGGATTCTCAAGTCTCTTATGGGGAAATTTATGGTGGAGATAAATGAGGCTCACCAAGAGATTTTCTTACTGCTTAACAAAATGAAACAAAATATGTAGAGCATGGACATGAAGTTGGACAAGTTGGCCAACCATAACACCGACAAAGTTGGAACAAGCCAGAAGCACCCTCATGCAATGGTTCCTCCTCCAGAATCTTTCTCTGGTCTGCCTCCTTGATTTCCTATGCTTTCTCATTTATTTTTGTGTTTTTACGGTCATGGAGGATGGGAGGATTTAGCCCCACCTATAAATAGCTATCAATATTATTATAACTATCATTCTATCATTTGCAACAATAGTCTAGTATGTAAACAATTTCACCTACTATTTTTTGTGCTTTCAAGCTACCAAGGACAACATAAATTGCTCTTTTCTACCTGGTCTGATTTCCCAAGCAGTAGACCAGCCACAAATGTTTTTTAATTTCCCCAGTTTATAGTAATAGAAGGTTGTATGAATGGATAGATTACAAAAAACAAAGTTTATATGTTTAGAAACTAAAGGATGGATTGGAAAAGGTGAAGGCCATGATAGTTGCACTAGTTAAGGTTGGGAATTCCATCCATGTTGGTAATTCCAACACCACAAGTGTGATTTCACAACTCATAGATGTTGTAAGAAGTAATTTTGTTGGAATTTCCCTTAGAATTTCCATCAAAGTATATATTTATTTTAATTTTGATTTTTTTCAAACAATAAAAAAATTTAGGTTTGTTTTCTTAATATTATCATTTTTTTAAATAAAATATATCTTTACTATTGTATTATATGAATACATCGTTAAATTTGTGATATCTCAATTAATGTTTAGTAATTCAAAGTTAACATAAACATATGTTAATACAATACAACATATATTTTCTATAATAAACAATAAATATGATAATAAAAATATATCAAAACCACATTTTATGCTTGTACTATTTACTGTATTTTCAATATGTTGGTTGTAAATGGTTGTTAACTTTTCATATCCAACATTATAAATTGAAGAGAAAAACATAATTGGCCAATTATAGATACCCATAATAAAATAACTCATCCACAATATAAATGTCAAAACAAAACATTTACATATCACTCTTCACTTCCATCACCCTGATTATCTTCCTCGCTTGGCATTATAACATTGTTGTCCTAAAAATGATGTTTTGATCTCAAATAATGTCTCAGTACGAACCACCAATCCCCCTCCAACATATCTGGGTAAAAAAACACTTGGTTGCAGTGTTTTGGGAAAACATAAGGCTCCTTAGTTCCAACCTACATTTTTTTAGAGTTAATACATATTATCCCACTATCACGATCTTCCTTTACATTTCTTCGGTCGAAGGTATCCCACCACTTACAACTAAAAATAATATATTGAAAAGATGAGAGGTCCACTTGCATGATCTCTTGTATCTTTCCAATGTAACCTAACTTCCCCTGTATTAGGTTTTGATCACGGTAGCTAGCACAACTAGAATGGTCGAACTTGACCTCCTGATGAAAACCCCCACCACTCCCAGGGGCTCTTGTGACTTATCAGTCTAAGGATCGTTCACACTAAGGAGATGAATTATGGTGCAGACCCCCAACACTCAGGCCGAGATCCGCTCAGGATCGTTCTAGACTCTCCTTGAGCCAAAGCGGCTCCCTCAAATCCCTATTGGAACCTTAGCTGAAACAATCCATAGGTTCTTTATGAAAACCCCACCTACGCAAACACACACCAGGTGTAGGTATTCACCTCCATACGACCACGATGCTTTGACCTCAGGCCAAGCCAAAAGGTGGTCAGATTTTGTGACTTCACAACTCTCGTTGCAAGTATTCCTTGCCCTTTGGAATGTCGAACCCCAAAAAGGTGTAATGACTATTTGGATCCTCCCTTAAGCCTCTTCCATGTGGCCTTACTCTGTGACCACACACTAACTCAAAGAGCGCTTTCAGAATTTGGGACCTCGCGAATCCAAATGTGGACTTCCCTACCTGTTCAATCCCCAAAACCCAAAAGGTTTCCAGAACTCTGACCACTCCTTTGAATTCCACCGCATGTATCCTCTGATTGATACTTGGGATCCACCTCTTGGCGTTTCTCTCTTCATGATTTTAGGAATTGTGTTGACCATGCAACTCTACCTCTTGAGTCCTGAAATGCCAAAACCTAATTGGGGCCCAATGACTATTAGCCCACAACTCTATGGGGCCATATGACCCTCCACCAAGGATTGGGTCCTATTCCTTTCGCTCTTCGAGATTTCACGATTCACGAAAATCCACAACAGAGAGTTTCCTTACCTTTTGAAACTCTGATTCCTGAATTCCCAAAGCCTCACCTCCCATACAATCTACGGATGATATCTTCCTCGATCCGACAGCTCTGGATCTTTCTGGATTTCACCACCCAGGAATATATTATGCTCGATCCAAATCACTGGTCACTCCATTCCTTGAACTCTGATACGGGAATTCTCATACGGGATCCAACGAATCTCATTGATTTGGATCCAAAGGTCACTAATCCTCCTGAGATTTGAGTATCGAAAGACACTCCCCTTAACCTTCTCACTAATCTGTGATATCTAATGACTCACGACATTTCACACTTCTCCACGAAGAATCTCCACTGTCTGATTATGCTCTTTTGTGCGGCTTCCAGGGATCAAAACCCATGCGTCTTTGCTCGGTCCAACAGTTGTCGGATATCGACGTTGGATTTGAAGGTTCAGATCTACCCTCCCTTGTGTGCTCTCCTGCGTGAATATGGACGTAGATTTGACGACCCCGATCTTCTCCTTCGCAGATAATCTATGGCTACTGTGTACCTATTGAGCTCATGCTTCTCCTTCCTACCTTAGAAGATTTTAAGTGTCTCAAAGGCTATGGTCTTTGATTTCTCTATGAACCCTGTGACCTTCGGTCTCACCTGCATTCTGGAAAATGTTATCCTTCCTGAGCTTTGTCAACTCTGAAACCTCAAAGGGTTTTTCTTGGCCTCTGTGACTCCTTGCATGGTCCTTACACACATTTGCGTTATTCATTCTGAGCTTCTTGAATTTACTCAGTTTCTAAGGGACTTGGCCCTCGTCTTTTCCTTCAAAGGGGAAATTTGGTGCCTTCTTGGGAGCCTCGTGCTCGACCTCCTGAGATTTTGTGAACCTTGTGCACCAAGGCACCGTTCTTCAAGGTATATTCTTCGGTAACTCTGTCCCTCTTCTCCCCTCAAGGGATGGGAGTGCCCTCTTTTGCAACTTCCTGCTCAAGCACACCTTGTTGAGTCTATAGGGTGTTTAGTAACCCTATGAATGCCTCTCCTTGACACTTCTCCTTCTCTGAAATCAAATTGAGTTTCTTCTGTGCACTCTATGCACTTACTCAATGCCCTCCTTACAGAGCTTTCACAGAACCCTAAGTGATTTTGTCCTCTCTATGCCTTCCTCTGTAAAGTCTTCACCTCCAAGGTATTCAACAACCTTGAGGATTCTCCCTAAGTCAATGAATTCCACTGGTGCACCCTCCTGGCACGTCTCTGTCCGAATTCCGCAGAACTTAGGAGTGTGCTCCCGCACTGGCTTTCAGAACCCACAACGTTCTGTCATGCAAACAAGTATATGACAATGGCTCGGTCAAATTGCAAACAATAGATAATGAGGCAAGCTCATTCATCGTCAATGGTCACAGGCTGAAGCTCTACAATAAGCCTGTCAGCAAAGAAGACTTTTTACATCAGATA
>SNQJ01S0044655.1:97931-131175 GCA_010110895.2 Picea sitchensis | reverse complement strand
TATATCAAAAAATATATATTTATTTTCTTATGTTAAACACTACAGTTTACAAACAAATTTAATATCAAATCAATAACAAACTCATTTCTATAGTCCTACTTTCAGAAAGACTAATAAATATAAACCTTCTAAATATAAATATGGATACACCTTCATGAAATTCTCTTATGACCTTTGAACAATTTGATCTTTATATAATTATTATATGTATTTTTTAATTATTTTTACATAATTATTGTATAGTTTTTTTTTAATTCATTCTAATTTATTTAAAATAAAATTACATTAATATGGATTCTCATATATGTTTCATCCACTACTTTTGTTGTATTGATAAATGAGAGCTCAATAGTTTTTTTCAAAAGTGCCAAGGATCTCCGTGGAGGATGTCCGTTTTTGTCGTTGTTGTTTATCCTAGTCATGGAAGAGTTGAGTTTATTACTTAAGAAAGCACAAGTTGAGGGTAGGATTGGAGACATAAAGGTTTTTAATCTTATTAAGATCATTTATTTGTTGTTTGTTTATGATGTGTTGATAATGGAAAAAGGTTTTTTGCTATAATGAAGAGTGATTGGTAAGATTCTTTCCATGTTTTGTAATGCTACATGACTTTCTATAAACGCCCAAAAATCCTCCGTTCATTATTATTATTTGAGCTATGTCCACCTTGTTTCTTCTCGTTTTTTATTTCCTTATTAGTTTATGGATATGGAAGTTGGTTTTCAGTACCTGGGTTTTTATCTCAAGCTATACAATTACGGTAAAGATGATTGGAGATGGCTCTCAAACAAATTTGATAAGCATGTAGGGAATCAGTGTTATAGGTGGCTCTCATTGGGGGAGATATGTCCTTGCCAAATCGTTTTTCGAAAGTCTACTGGTTTATTGGATAACATTGTCTTGTATTCCTAATTCGGTTTAAAGTTTGATTAGAAGGAAATTTTTTGTTGTGTACAGGGAAAAGGAGGGTTTACATATTTGTCATTGGGAGATAATTGTTCATCCTAAACTTTATGGAGGATTGGGACTAAAGAATATGGATATGTTTGGATGGGCACTCGGTGATAAAATTTTAAGGAGATGCATGAAAAAAAATGGATTTAACAAGGTTGTGAAAAATAAGTATCTACATAATTATTTTGTAAATGCATGGTTCAGAGGGACCTTTATGAAATCTTGTAGAGTATTGAATTTTTGGCGTTGTCTTTTAGATTCATTTCACATTATATTAGATTGTCTTTCTTTGAAGCGTGGGGCTGGTACATCAATCTGAACTAGAGAGGATTCACTTATTGGGTTGTTTACTTGTTCGACACTCATAGAGAATCTTATTTCCATCTTATGGGATAGAGGGTTCAATTATATCTTTTAGGTGGTGTCTCCTCCAAGACTAGGTTTGGTTATGTCATAGTGGATGTCGACAGAGGATTTGGGTCTTCATGGATTTTTAACAAATGAATGGAAGGTATACATTAGGGTTCTCAATCGGTCTGGTGTTTACCTATCAAACTATCCAGATGATTTATGTTGGTCGTGGAATGTAAATTGGGGGGGTTATTGCTAGGGAATCATATCCAACTTTATCATTCTAGTCTTGGAGGTGTTATGCGAAGTGGCGGCACAAGGTGCTTTGGGATTGGAATATTCCAACTATGTGAAGTGGTGGCACAAGGCGCTTTGGGATTGGAATATTCCAACTAAACTTAAATTGTTTAGTTGGCTTCTTTTGGAGATTAAGGTACTAACTTGGGAAAATTTGCAGAAGAAGGGTGGCATGGATCCTAGTATTTGTATGCTATATTTTCAAGGAGGTGAATCATTCAATCATTTAATGGTTCAATGTATTTGTTCTCAGCCCTTTTAGAAAGAGGTGTTATGATATCTTCAATTGACTATCGATTGGAATTCGCAGCAAGTGAATGACAGTTTAAGAATTTGGATTCTTCATTTTCCTCGATTTAAGGTGATGTCATTTTTTATTTGCTGCTAGTTGTGGTTATAGAGGAACACACCGATATAGAATTGTTTAATTTCAAGTGTTGGCTACGTTTGAGAACTTTAAGGTTGTTAAGAGCTCCAAATAAAGATTTATCTGACTGCCTATATTAGTAATGGATATACCTATTGGATGGTTTGATGGATTGTCTACTGGTGGATAAATGTCGAGAGTTTGGGCTCTTCTATTGATGATTACATATTTATCATTTGTAGGTTTTCGGGGGATTCAAAGATCATCATTAATTGGTGGAATCATCAAAGTGACATTTAGATGACAGATTTGCACTTTTGAAAGAAACGGATTCCTAACCCGATTTTGGAATTTCCTATATCAATTTCATCCATATATATATATAAAATTCAATGAGGATGCAAATATGTTTTCAAAGTAAGCGGTGGATCTTTATGGAAGGCAGGTGCTTGCAATTAGACATTTTCTAATCTTCTATATTCGGTGTTGGGAGACTGTTTATTTTGATTGTCATGAAAATAACCTTTTATATTTATTATAGTAAAAATAACATTTTTCTTGATGAAAAACAATAACTTATGATAAATAAATAAAAAACAAAAACATAATCAAAATTATATTTATATACATAATACAAAATTTTGTTTTAATAAGTAACAATATAATAAAATTAAATAATAATAATAAAATTAAATTTTAAATAAAAAATAATGATCAATATTTACACCGAAAGGTGTATACCTATTGATAATGGGCACAATTAATGATCTTTTAACCTTATTTAACCTTAAACCCTAATTTGATGGCTACTCATTAAAGATGTTGGCATATTCTTAGTAGTTCTCCAAAATCAATGAGATTTCTTATTTTTTTACATTTACCTAAGAATACTTAAAAAATTACTCTCAGCATACATAATTGACACGTTCAAATGATTAAGAATATAATTGAGTAACGATTCGGTTTGGAAGTAGATTCGGAAGAACGATTCGATTCGATTCCCTGGATGCGCATTTAATTTCTTTAATTATATAATTACTTGTTCATTCCTCATCGGAGCGTTCTCATCCTATTTATGCCCAAGAGGGCTCTCTTCCCTAGAAATAAATGTAGAGCCACATAATTGGTCTCTTCCCTAGAAATAAATGTAGAGCCACATAATTGGTTCATCGGAGCGTTCTCATCCTATTTGATCGTTGTGGAGCCACCATTCAGTTTGAAAAATGAACCCTCGTTCTATGTATTGGAGTCAATTGTTAAAGGAGTTTCGAGCGCGGAGAAGGAGTTTCTTGCGCGTTTATTTTGTAAATGAAAACATTTATTTTGTAAATGAAATAGACAAAAAAGAATTAAGATTTGTTTTGTAAATGAAATAGGATAAAAAAGAATTAGAGTTTGTTTTGCAATTATATAGCTGTACTAGTTATATGTGGAAACAAAGTTTTTACTCAACTTTGTTAGATATCTATTTAATGCTTTCCCATTTAAGTTCTTTGGAATGTTTCCATTTTAGTGTTTAGAATTTCAACTTGTGTGACATGGTGCATAATTGTGTGATGATACGTTATAATAAAAAAAAACTTTATACAAAATACAGTTATGATTATAATGATAAACTGTGTTTATACATATTAAACAAAAAGTTTCCTCTGAATAATATTGCCATAAATTTTTTTAGCCAAAGACGATGAATATTTATGCATAATGAAAAAGCTCGAGGACGGTTCCACGATTCAAAAGTATTTAACATATTCGATAGTTGTGTTATTAGAAATACCATAACTTCTTAAAAATACTCATTTCTCAACTGTAATTTGAGCCTCAAACTTTGCTATCAACAGATGTGTAGTTTTCTTTGCGAAAAGGGAAAGGGATTTAGAAGAAAGCGAAACGCGAAGAGTCACTTTCCTTTTCTTTTCTAGGGTTCATGACCAAAGCGATCCAAGAGCCCAACTTTTTTTCCTCTCCTTCTCAATCACCAAAAAAAATCTACAGTAACTTCACCACCACCATTCATATGGAATATTATAAAGATTGTTTTTATTTAATTATTGAAGAGGGTATATTGATATATCTAGTAGGGTTTTGGCTTTCCATTATAATTTAAAAGTGATTTTATTTAAGAATCCAAGATTCATATACATCTGGTAGGAATGAAAGTCAATTTTTTTATTTAATATTAATCATTATTAGATTTTACTTGAATAAGTGACTAGTTTATCTAAATATATAAATAACAGTTAATAATAACTATCCTTATTGATTACTACTAATTAACAATTAAATTATAATAATATCATATGTATATGAATGATGGAAGCAAAGCAAAGATGCCCAAGATTTGATTAATGCAATGGACAGAATTGGATGCTTTAGCTGATGCAACGAAAAATTGTCTGCATTGAGATGCGATGGAAATGATAGCAATACGAAAGAAGTGAGAGTGGCTTCTATACTTGCGGAACGTGGATTGATGATCACATACTTATATCTATTGATTAATAGGAATATTAACTGGTCGATCTTTTATTCTTCCTTTTTTGGGGATAGTGGGAATGGATGGTAAGTCGTTAATGGGTGGGGGCTGGATAGCGACCTGCCTGCAGGTGTGGTGCGCATGAGCAACACACCTACATGTGAGCGGAAAAGCCTAAATTTGGGGCCCTTAAAAGAGGGCAAGATTGGGCGAGTTACGAGAGGATGATCAGGTGTCAATCCTGATTCCTCACCGAGGAGCAAATTTTCAGATTTTGATAAAGGTGAGTCTGGTTTAGAATTGGGTTTTGTTTCCCAAGATCACGTTTTCTTTTGATCTGACTCCATTGTGTTATGTGCTCTGTTAGTACCACTTGTTTTGGTGATTTCCTTGCCGAGGAGCGCCGATGCGGTTGGATTTCTGTCCCCAATCACTAATCTGCGCACCGAGCTTGCTTTCGATATTCAATTCAACGTTACTGGTGATGAGTTCGAATCATGAGGACGAAACCCTAGCCTAATCCATTTTTAGTGATGAAATGTTGAAAGCTAGCAGTTAGGATGTATATATCCTGCTTCTACTGTGACCGTTCCCATTCGTGATGTTTGTCTCATTTGGACGTCGGCTAAAGGGGAACAATTCGCTGCCGCCTCCGCCTTTTCTTCGTACCCTCGGAACCTGGACTTATCCTTCTCGAAACAATTTATGAATGAGGTAATTTGTGTTTTTGTCTAGTTCATTTCCTGTAATGTCGGCATTGCATTTTGTGCATCCAAATCCCATGAGAAGAGCTGAAATCTCACGTAGTCGATTTCTCTGATTGTTTTGCGGCGTACCTACTACCATGAAAAGAACCTTCAAACACCAAATGGAATGAAAACAATATGTAAAGAAGGGCCATGTAGTGTAGACTGTAAAAATAAAGCAATGAATATGACCAAACAAACCGTCGATATGCATATAGAGAAATTGATACGTTATTATAAATATGGGATGCTGTATAGATTTTATAAATTAATGGGTTGAAAGAGAGAAACTCTGCACGACGCATAAAATCTTAGAGCTCTAACCTAAACGCATAAAATGTGATGAAGAATAGAAACCCTAGAAACGTTGTAAAACGCAAAATTTTCATAGGAAAGAGGCTGCAACAAAATATCTGTAAATTTAATAATGGAATTTTTTGTTGTTGGCTTTCACAAGGTAAGACAATGTAGATGAGGATAAAATTCGACCTGACGATTTTGTATCTCGTAATTTCGGCCCTGCAGATATAGCGGATAGCAGGTACGAATAGTAATAATAGAGGTCTGGGCACGGTTCTACCAGGTAATTGAAATGGCCTGTGAATTTCCTTTCTCTTTTCATTCCATAGTAGACAACAAACGCATCTAAATCTTTCTGTAATGTAGATCTAGGTCCAGAGGCTATAGCTGGTGGGCCTAATTGTAGTCTGAAATGGACTCCAGAACTTAACGGACATGCCAAATTGTGCAGCGTAGAGGTAGTGGAATCGCACGCTTCTAGCGGTCCTCACGTTGGAAATTTTCGTCTGCCGCGTGGGACCAACCAAAAGTTCGAAGAGGTGTATTACTGTCACTCTGCAAGCTGCATTCAAGTCTGGCAACTGCACCGGCCCTTGCATTTGCTGCGGGGGACAGAAGTCTGGTTTATGGTAGCAGTACTTCCAGGCAAAATCCACCGAACTCACCTGTGTCAATAGACTAATTCCAAAGAAGTTTTACGAGATATGGTAATGAGTTCGAAACTGCACTTCCTTCGCAGAAGCTAAGTTTCCAGTTCAAAGTGTCGAACCCAGCAGTGTCAAGATGCTTATTCTAATAATATGGTGAGCAATAGTTCCGAGGATTTGGAGGCCTGGTTCATGAAAGTTAAAAATAGAGAGCCGGAAGTGGAGATATACAGCAAAGATCAGGCGGCCTTCTCAGAGTCGAGACTCGAAAGAGTAAGGCGGGCAAGATGAAGGGAAAAGCAGCGGCTGTTGAGATACAGTCAGGGAGGAAGGTCGAGCAGGAGTTGAGAATAGTACGCGTTTCTCGGCTGACTGGAGGTAAAGATCGTCACAGTAAAGTACTCACATCAAAAGGACTTCGTGACAGAAGGATTAGGCTGTCTGTTCCTACTGCATTTCAATTGTACGACCTGCAAGACAGACTAGGATATGAGCAGCCCAGTAAGGCTGTGGACTGGTTAATTAAGGCTGCAAAATCAGCTATTGATGAGCTCCCTGTACTAGACCCGGAAATGGCTTCTGCTTCTGCAGGTAACGTGGCTCCTCTAACTTCCTCAATCTCTACCATTGTCGATCATTGTGTTGGATCGCCAAGCGTTTTTTCGCTTCCATTGGAGCCCCAAAGCAACAATGATGATAGCCCATGTGGGATTCATACTCATATCTTGTCTGGGACAGGTAATGCTCAGAAACTGTGGGATTATAATAATATGCCGTCTTACACAGATATGTTATCCACCCAGGATTCTCATCCGCTTCAAAATATGCCTTCTCCTTTGACTGAAGCACTCCAAAAATCTTTTCAGCCAGTAATGGCCACCCCAGAAAGTAGTCAGGTTGTTATTGAAAGTCCTTGTCTTCAAAGCAATGAAATGGCTGACTCCGCAAAGCAAAGTAGACACTTTGGAGTCAACGCAGAGCAAGGTCGGGCTAATATTCCCGATATGATTATGAAAAGCGCTGAGCAACAGCAGCAGAAACAAGCATACATGCACTTTCGGCATTATGCTTCAACTTTTGTTCCCATGTTTTCTAACAATGCAAATTGCTTGACCTCAAGCCCCTCTAGTAGGGGAACCCCTCCGTCTATTTCCTCTTTTATTACAAATATTCATAAGGATTCCTATGGTGAAGCCTCTGCCAATGATTTCTTTCAATTTCAAGAGTATGACGGTCGTGAATATCAGGAATTTCACTAAACAGGACAAGTTAAAGCATGAGCGCAGTAGCCGCGGTATGATTTCTCACCAAATTAAATCTCCCTATCATGCTTTGTTTTGCTTTCAATCCAAATTAAGATTATTGAATATCGTCAATAATCTTGAATCCGCATATGGTCTTTTTTGCCTGTTACTACTCCACTATGTTTTGCTCGTACAGCGTTAGGGCAAAGAAAAAGGGTTACGGTAACGGCTCTACACCCTTTTAGATATATGAATATGTAATAATTTTGACTATTATATGACGTTCTTCGGTATTGTAATATTTGAAAATTTATATATTTATAAAGTTATATCCCATGATTTCCAGAATGATCAAAGTTATTCTAGATAAAGCCACTTTGTCAAATGCTACGTGTGTTATTCAAGTCAAACATTTCGCATTTATGGTTACAGGGCATACCGCCTCAAGAATGCCATGTTTTTCAGATTTAGTACATGCCCATACAGCATCAAGAATACCACTTTGTCAAACTTTTGCTCGAAAAAGGCTACAATCAAATCTAATGGCCATGTTCTGTTTTATATCACATTTTTATCTCAAAACCCCACTAAAACCTGCCATTTCACTTTATTTGGCCGTTCTGCTGTAAACCAAATAAGTGAAGAAATGGTCTTCAAGTCTTTTAACAGTATTGCCTGACCTAGGGTTGTGATAACTCACTAAAAAATATACTATAATCAACCCAGATACCAACCATCCACATCAGGGTAATTAAGCACCATTTCTGAATTAAATAGTTTAAAAAGAAGTCACTGCGATTTCTTCCATCCTGAGGGTCCTTTCAGTTCGCGTTTTCTTTACATTCTCCAAATGTTTTCACAGTCAGCACTGATTATAGGCTTAGGCCAACCATTAATGTGGTTGTGTCAGTATTATGTCTATACGAGAACCATTTTAGTAATTTGTATATTGAGTTTATTCACCCTTAGCAACAAATATGAGTGTTTGACCTCTCTTCAATCCAAAAATGAATAAATGTCCTATATGATATGAACAGAATCTCGTCCAGCATAGCACCATTGCAATATATCCAATTTCGCACCCTATTTTCAGGGTTAGATTATCATTACCCAATATTTCTAGATTTAGATTAGCATTTGTTTGTTCCTTGTATCTAATTTTAATCTTTTTTATTTGATTTATATTATCTTTGTTCCTTGTATTTAATCGTAGTTATCGTCTAGCGGTAAAACGTAAGCCCACTGTTTCTTACTTTCGAATAAAGTCCCTGAGTATGCTCAGTTCCATCCGATGTATGTAGAAGTCACCAGCAATCCAACCCTCTGAATGTCATGGCGGGGATTGAACTATATCCACATCGATTCTTGACGTAGCCTATATCTTAGGTGGTACAAATTATGAAGAGGCAAATCACTGAAAGAAAAATCACCATTTTACCACTTTAGAAGCAAAGAAAACCTCGGTGAAACTTTGATGTTTTGCAAAACTCATGATAGAAAAGCTGTTAGTCCTGTGCTTAAGTGTTTTGGAAGTGATTCTAGACTACATTTTGAAAAATGTTATAGTGTGAAACTTCGATGTTGTGCAAAACTCACGATAGAAAACCTGTTAAACTAAAATCTGCGTTTAAGGCGAATCTGTCTGGTACATAAGATTTTAGAAGTGATTCTACATTGCATTATGAAAAATGTGAATGTGTTTAAAAAAAGTGAAAGTGTTTTAAACAAGTGAAATAGAGTGATGGGTCATGCATGCCGCTACCTAATACATACTTCTTTGTCAATGGAAGAAATTAAGCATGAGACTACCTTCATGAATTAAGCCGCCCAGTACTTGGTAACTCTTGCAAGAAGGTAGAATTAAATATTTGACAGACAGCTGTATCAATTAAGAACAGAATATGGTTGCAGTCCTAATTTTATGCAGATTTAAACATTCGCAGACTTTAGTTTCGGCTCTAGGTGATGATGCAAGGAGCGAACTTAATTTCAAGCACTCGACGTTATACACAAGGCTACCAGTCCTTTGAAACTTTGAAACTTATTGTTATATTGAAATGCATAGGTTATTCATTGCAATATTTTTTCTTCTTCTTTTTAATTGTTAGAATGTGTCATTTGAAATTAGTAAACAGGTCTTGATGGGGACCTATTTTCTGAATCATCATTATTTTGTACCAAACGGAAATCTGTAAAGGAAAATAGCTGAAGGATAACAATTGGTCTAAGAAAAGTATTAGCTACTCATGTGAGTAATAATTGTCAGCTCGTGAATACAAGCCCGTGAATACAAGCCCTTTCATGTGCTTATAAGGAATTAAGTGAACATCAATGAAAGCATGCCAACCATATCAAATGATGCATAGAATCAACTCTAGGATCTATAGCGCGAAGGGAAACACTTAATATTACGCAGCACAAATCTCTTAGTTCACACACTTACTACGAACTGTGATATAAACACTTAATAGAATGGTCTATGGAAGCACAATAACATACTGCTATGCTTAGGGCATAAACTCATAAATACACAAGGAATTTGTCAACACACAAAGTACTTGATAGTAATAATTTCGGAGCAAAGAGCTAATACCAAATACAATAACTAAGATCAACTTTGGCTCCAATGGATTCGCTGACTTTTGCAACTTAGAATCATACACTTAAAGTATGTGCTCTCAAAACTCTTTGAATAACTTCGGTTGTTGCTCCTCCTCTCGACTATTCTCTCTATTCTTCTTTACATTTGCTTGTCTACTAACTAAAGACTCAGACTTATATGGACTATGACTGAGATTTTCTGTAGAAGTAAAATGTCTCAACATTAATAGGAACAAATTTTCTCACTAGTTGATTGACTCAAAAAATCGCCTGACTGAAAAATCGGCAAAGCACCTAGTTGGAAGTACTATTTCCAACACTCCCCCTTAATTATAAGTAGGAGGGATTAAAAAATATTTACATAAAAATTGAATTTACATTTGTTGTCACTCATCACTCATTTGTTACTGCCCATACTCTCATACTAGTACACAGATGTTGAAATGCATCTCTTGGTAAAGCCTTTGTGAAAATGTCTATGACTTGTTCCTTTGACTTGCAAAACTCCAAACAAACCTCTTTGTTATTCACCAATTCTCTGATAAAATGATACCTTGTATCAATATTCTTGGTTTTCTAGTGAAACACATGATTCTTTGATAACATGATGCTTGAATTGTTGTCACAAAATACAATTGTTGGTTCTTATTCCTGCAATAAACATTTAGCATTCCTCTCATCCAAGATCCAATGTACTCTGTTGCTTCTGTTGAAGAAAGAGTCACTATGGTATCCTTCCTTGATTCCCATGATGCCATGCCTCTTCAAAAATGACATGTGTACTCAAAGGTACTTTTCCTCTCATGTATGATGCTTCCACAGTCACCGTCAATGTATCCAATAAGTCTTAAATATTTTGAAGTGGAGTACTTAATGCCAAAATATTTTATTTTGTTCACATATCTTAGTATCATCTTTCCTTTAATCCAATGTGATTCTTTTGGAGTTTTCATGAACTTTAAGATTAGGCTTACTCCATAGTTTCCATGAACTTTAAGATTAGGCTTACTCCATACATAATATGAGGTCTTTTCGCGGTGAGATACATAAGAGTGACTACCGGTCTTTTAGACAGTGTGGGATCCACCTTGGACCCTTTATCTTCCTTGCTTAACTCCAATCATGTTATGAGAGGTGTTAGGGATTTTTTTGAATTTATCATATTGAATATTTTCAAGATTTCATGCACATACTTAGATTGTGAGATAAATATACCAGTTTTGGACTGGTGAACTTCTATTCCCAAAAAATATATCATAAGCCCTAAATCAGTGATTTCAAATTCATCCTTCATGACTGAATTAAATTCCTTTTTTCCAAAATCTCCTATAAATATCCAATTATCTACATATAAGAAAACAATTAACATATTACCTTGTTGATTTGATTTGATGTACAGTGTTGGTTGACGTTCACTTCTCTGAAATCCATTCTATGTAAGATAGGAATCTATTTGACTGTACCAATGTGGGGTCTTTCTTTAATCCATACAATGCTTTCTTCAATCTGTACACCTTATCTTCTTGTCCTGTAATGTCATATCCTAGTGGATATTCCACGTATACGTCTTCTTCTATGTTTCCATTCAAAAATGTTGACTTTACATCCATCTAATAAACTGGCAACTTATACTAAACAAAATTGGCTAGCACAATTCTAACTGTGTCCATGTTCGTAAGTGGTGCAAATGTTTCATTGAAATCAATTCTAGGTTGTTTTGTAAAACCTCTTGCAACTAACCTTGCTTTGTGCTTTTGCACATTTCCATCTGCATCTTGCTTGGTTTTATAAATCCATTTGACACTTATCACCTCCTTATTTTTAGGTACATCTACCAATTTCCATGTCTTATTTTTCTCTATGCATCTAATTTATTCATCCATGGCTTGTGCTCATATATAATATTTGATAGATTCTTCAAATGTTAATGGATCATATATTTTTGAAAATACAGAAAAAAACAAAAAGTGATTTTGTTGTGTCCTCATTATATATGTTTCACAAACTTCTTGTCTTTCTTGGTAACAAACTTGCTAATGCTGGATCTGGAGATGTAGAAGTAATGAGACTGTTTGATGATGTTTTTTGCGTCCTAGGTGTAGATTGTGCACCTATTGTTCTTACTATAATATTTTTCCCTGTGAGTTGCATCGAAATGTGAGATATAGAAGGGGTTGTGCACTATGTTGTGGTTGGTTCTTGAACCACTTCATCTTCCATGTCATCATGCCCCATTGCATCAATAATTTTGACTATCTTTGTTATGCTTCCATCCCATGCTTCATTCTCCATGAACTAAACATTGCGATTGATTATGCCTTTTATTCCCATCCGATCATACAAATTGTATGCTTTTGTATCTTCAAAATACCCAACAAAGATACATTTTTATCCTTTTTTGTCTACCTTCTTTCTCATCTCATTCGAAACATGTGTGTATGCGACACAACCAAAAAATTTTAAGTGTGCCACCTTATACTTTAATCCTATCCAGATTTCTTGAGGAACTATGTTCTTCACACTCTTTGTCAGACATCTATTCTTCATGTATATTATAGTTTCTACTGCCTCAGTCCAATACTCATTTGACAAATGTTTCTTTGTCAACATATTGCACACCATCACCATGATGAATCTATTCTTTCTTTCTGTGACACCATTTTGTTGTAGTGTATACCACATGGTGAATTTCTTTTAGATGCCATGATATTTACAAAAGTTATGAAATTCTCTTGAAATGCATTCTCCTCCTCTGTCAGTTCTTAGAAACTTGATGTAGTAACCACTCTGCTTCTCCAAAAGTGATTTAAATTGTTGAAAACAACCCAATGCATCATATTTATGCTTTAGGAAATAAATCCATGTCTTTCTTGAGAAATAATCAATAAATATTAGAAAATAAGTATTGCCTCCTATAGATGGAGTTTGCATTGGTCCACAAATGTCTGAATATACAATTTTGAGTGGATATCTTTCTCTGTAAAACTTGCCAACTAGAAAATGTTCTCTATGCTTCTTGCTAAATATGCAGCCTTCACATATTCTTTCTGGTTTTTCAATCAATGGAAAATATTTTACCATATCCTTTGTGTGTAGCAGCTTCAGACCTTCAAATTTGAAATGTCCAAATTTGAAATTCCATAGCTAGGAATCATTGCGTACTTCAGATTGAAATATTGTCTTCATTTCTGCGTCATTTTCTCCTTTCTTGGTACTGCGCATACTATTTTGTTCATTGGAACTGTGCGCACTTTATGCTGTAAATCTAGTATCTAACTGCTCATCTTTTTCTTTACCACTAGCTTGTGTTGTTTTTATCTTCATGGTTGGTTTCAATGTCAATGGGAACATCAGGTTACTTATCATCTGGATTTTTGCAATAAGTTGATTTCTTGGATATCTGTCTATAATCACGCAATGATTATCTTCCATGTAGATTTTGTATCATTTTTGTAACACTTGTCCTATGCTCATCCAATTATGCTTTAGACTAGAAACATAATATACACCAGGAATAACCTTTTTTTTTCCTTTCTTAGTTCCTTTACCTAAGACAGTGACTTGGATATTTGTTTGAATTATAACCTTGGTTTGGACCGACTCATCCAAACTAGATAAACAATTCTATGTTTCTTGTAATGTGCTTACTACATCCTGAATCTAAATATCATATGCCACATGGACTTACTTGAGAAACATTGCATTCAACTGGGGAAATTATATCCATTACCTCAACGCGTCCCATAAACATAGGATTGGTTTGGTTATTTGCGTTGGTTGATTGATCTTGACCTTGCTTGTTCTGATTATGTTGTCTCTTCCTCCACTCATATACATAATGCCCATACTTTTTACAATAATGGCACTGGATCTTTGATTTGTCAGTTCTTTGACCACTTAACTCACTGGTATTTGGGTTTCAACCTCTTCCACCAGTATTTCCAGGACTGCTACTGGGGCCACCTCTAAAAGAGCTTCCTCATATTTTATCTCTCCCCCTTCCTCTTCCATGACTTATAGATGACTCCACAAAAAATGAATTCTCTAATGACATATTTGACCTATTCAATCTGTGTTCATGATTAATGAGGGAAGATTGCATTTCATCTAGACTAAATTGACTGAAGTCTTTGCTCTCTTCTAGAGTCACAACAAGGGTATGAAATTTAGGAGGAAGACCCCTAAGTACCTTCTCAGCAACTATTTTGTCTTCTATGTTTTTACCATGAGACTTAATCTGATTTATCAGGCCAATAACATGGGTACAACAACTTGAAAATAGGAAGAAAGAATGAAACTGGCTTCTCTCAAGCAAGGTAGCACCTGGTGGCCATCAAAGAAAAGCCATGCACTGTGTTTTATTAAATCAATGAGGAGTACAGTATATAGGATGCTATTTGGTTTAGATGGTTGGAAGCATTAGACGATTAGAACCATTATACAGTTTAGAGGAGTACGCAAGTTATCTCCATTATTTCTAATTATTCCCTTTAATGGATAAAAGATTAACATCCACACATAACATCTCGCTAAACAGTTTAAATTTTATCTTCCCAAGATGCCTAGTGAAAATATCAGTGGCATTTTCACTAGTATTACAATACATTAAAGAAATGCCATTAGATGACATATTTTCTTGAACAAAATGAAATTGAGTATCAACATGATTTTTCCTTGAATGGTAAACTGGATTATTTTCCAACTTGATTGAGCTCTGGTTATCACATTTGATTATCATATATTTCCTTCTTTCTTATCCAACATCTTGAAGTACTCTTCTCAACCAAACAACTTCAGAAGTTGTTGCACAGAATGATTTATTTTTACCTCAATGGATGAAAAAGCTTCAATAGACTACTTCTTATTTCTCCATGAAACAATCCTACATCCAATGTTGAAGGCATAACTTGTAGTAGATCTTTGATCATTTGGATTGCCAACCCATTCTGAATCCGAGTAACATCTCATCTCAACATCGAATGAATCAATATATTTAATACCATAATCAATTGTGCCTTTGAGATACCTGAGTACCCCTCTCGCTGCATTCCAATGGTTTTCTAGAGTTTTTTTCCATAAAATGACTTAACACACTAACAAAATATGCTATGTGAGGTCTGGTTGTAGTGAGATAGTTCAATATTCTCACGATCTATCTATACATTGTACCATTCACCTCCTTCAAACCATCATCACAGTAAAGTTTCATGATCTACTGCATTGGAACATAAGAAACTTTACACTAATCCATTTAAAACTTCTTAAGTACTTCTCAAACATATTTTCCTTGAGACACAAAGGTTTGACCAGCATTTCTCGAAACTTCAAGACCTAGGGAGTAATGTAACTCACCAAGATCATTTATTTCAAATACCTATGACATTTGCTTCTTAATTCCACTAATCATTTTTTTTGAATTTCCTTTAATAATTAAATCATCGACATATAAGGAAATCAATACAACAAGTCCATTTTCATCAAACTTGGTATACATATTTGGATCACGTTTTCTCCTCATAAAATCCTGTTGAAGAAAGAAGGAATCTATCTTCTCATACCATGACCTAGGTGCTTATTTCATTCCATACAGTGCTTTCTTTAATTTACACATTAAATGTTCATGAACATTTTTCACAAACCACTCTGGTTGAGTGAGGTACATCTCCTCCTTTAACTCACCATTCAGAAAATCATATTTTACATATAATTGGTGAAGCTTCCAATGGTACTTTTTAGCTAATGCAATTAACATTCTTATAATGTTTAATTTAGCTAATGGTGCAAATGTTTTTTCATAATCAATGCCCTCCTTCTCTGGATACTCTTTTTCCACCAATCTAGGTTTATATTTATCTATACTACCATATGCTTTCAATTTAGATTTGTATGTCCATCTACATCCTATGGGATTTTTATATTTAGGAAATTTAGTCAATTCCCAAGTTTTTGTTTTCATTATAGAGTATTATTCTTCCTCCATTTCATTTCACCACTCTTCATGGTCATTAGCTTCATTAAAACTCATGGGATTTATGACATTTGAAATATTACTCATCAAGGCATAATATTTATATTTTTTAGGTGGACGAACCTGCCATGAAGATCTTGTTAATTGGCTAGTGAATTCTTTTCTATTTTGTGAATATTCTTCTTCACTGCTCGATGTATCCATGTCACTCAGTGCCTTTTCATGTTGGTGATTATCTTCTTTGACCTCTTCATATTCAAAAAGTACATGCCATCCTTCATGATTATTGTCTTCATTATTTCCTTATGTCGACTCATCGAAAATTACATCTCTACTTCCAAACACTTTGTGAGTATATGGATCAAACAATTTATATGCTTTAAATTATGAACAATACCCTATAAAAATACATTTGATAAATTTAGCATCAATATTTTTCATGTTCTCCTTTGGAATATGTGCACAATATTTACATCCAAATATCTTCAAATTATTCATTGTTGGTTTAGAATCATACAAGGCTTTGAAAGGAGTTTTATGATTAAGACACCTTGTTGGACTTCTATTCTTTAAATAAACACCTTTCATCATACTTCGTGCACACTCCACCAGAGTTCTGTTTTACATTTCTACAACTCTGTTCTATCGTGCAGTGTGGGGTACTGTAAATTATTGTACTATTCCATGATCTTTGCAATACTTGATGAACTTCCCTAATCTGCACTCTCTCCCTTGATCTTAGTGGAGGATTTTGATGGATTTCAATGTTTTCTTCTCCACTGTGTTTTTAAATTCCTTGAAGTATTCAAAAGCATCACTCTTTTTCCTAATGAAATAAACCCATGTGTATCTTGTGTAGTCATCAATAAATAGCTAAAAATAATAAGAACCACCTAAGGACCTTGTTTGCATTGGTCCACAAACATCAGTATGTATAAGTTCTAATACATATTTCTTTATCGTATCATAATTAGAGGGGAATTCATTTGTGTGCATCTTTCCTAATGCACAACCTTCACAAGTAGCATACTCATTATTCAACATAGGGATTACTTCAACCATACTTTGTTTTTGTAATAACAACAAATCATGATAATTATTGTGCTTATACCTTTGGTGCCAAAGAGTTTCCATAGGAATAGTTGCAGAAGTCAATGCTTGATGAATCTTGCTGGTGATATCAAGTTTGTATAGACCTCCAACTCTGACTCCCAAGGGAACAATTTTGTAATGATCCTCCAAGTCCTTCACTATACAATGTGTTTTGAAGAATCCGACCTTCAAATTTTTATTTGTAATTTTGGAAACATAAATCAAGTTTTTTTTTATACCAGGGAAATACACAACATTGCAAATGTGTGAAACAATACCATTCATAAGCATTACTAGAATATCTCCATATCCCTTGATCTGATAAGAATGATCATCTCTGAGATAAATATGGGCACCATTATGTGTTTCTTTAAAGTCCATATACCAATTCTTGTTACATATCATGTGAATTGAAGCTCCAGAATCAACAAACCATGTGTCAACATCATCAGTTTTAGCAGGCAGTGCAACATCAAACACAAGAAATCTAGGATATTTTGAATCAAAATTTAGGTTTTCTTATGCAAAATGTCCTGGAAGTTTTCTATTTTTATGCCTAGCCTCATCATTTTTCTTCTTATAACATTCTCTGGAAAGATGCCCAGTCCTACCACAATAGAAACCCTTAGGTTCGTTTCTATTAAATGTGTACCTTGTTTTGTCTTTGGAAATGACTTCCTATGAAACAAAATTCCTCCTCTGCCTCCTTCTCCTAGTTCCCCTTTAGGGAATATCTTCTTTCTCTGTAGTGCTAAGTTTTAATTATGAGGTTTCAAATTCAGCTTCAAATTTGTGTTTCTCTCTTCTTCTCTCAGGACATATACCTGCCAATTCCTCAAAGGTAGGAGCTTTCTCTCTCGCTACAAGGATTGTTATAAACATTCAATAGTCCTCTAGAATTCCATTTAGGAAAATTGTTACAAGATCAATGATTGACACATTTTATCCTATATCTCCCAATTTATCTATCATGTCTTTAATTCTCCCAAGAAAAGTACGAACTGACTTATTTATATCCATTTTAATACATAGCAATTTACTTTTTAGAAAAAGAATACAATTTGTTTTATTAGTCTCATACAAATGTTTAAGTACTTTCCAGGTTTCTTTAGAAGTCTTAGCATCTCTAATGTGAGGAATTATACTATCTTTCATAGAAATTCGTAATAATACATTGGATTTGTTCTCCCTCTTATCCCAATATTGGGTTTCTTCCACTGTCGCACCCACAGTCGCGTCGGGTCACACTTCATCTCCTTTCGCAATTGTCCATACACCATAACCTTCCATCAAGGTCTTCATTTTGAATTTCCAATTGACGAAATTCAAGCCATCCAAATTATCGAGTTCATTGTGATAAGTTTCATCAAGTGGATTTTCTATCTCTACAAACTCCTTCAAGAAACAAAAATCCTTCTCTCGCTTCCAGCGATCAGATCAGCTCTCTCCTTCATAATTTAAGACCGAATTAGAAATGTTGTCCCGTGTTCATCATAAGTATCTGGTGGGACTGCTTGGATTTTTTTTTGAGGAAGGGGACGAAATGCTCATTTACGAATACATGCCAAATAGATCGCTCAGAGAAGACCTCTCTGGTAAAACTAGAATTCATCTTGATTGGTGCATGAGGAGTCATATCACACTAGGGGCAATGACAGGATTTGCGTATCTTCACGAACATGCAGATCCAACCATTATACATAGAGACCCCTAACAAGGAAAGAAGCCTAACAAGATTTGCAGATAATGAAATACAGAAAATGCAAAGTAGAGAGAACAAAATCTCCTCGAATTCTACAGGTGTAGAAAATGACAATGCCGAACTTTTGGTTGGGTCTCCAATGCCTGACCCTTCTCAATAATTGTATTGTGAATGGACTGGGTAGCTCTTTTGGAACCGTCAATCACCTCTTTGAGGCAATTTCATGGTGATCTGAGGATGGTGGTTATCCGTTCGTCCCTTCACAATAGTTTGGTAGTTGGCGTTAGATTCCTTAGAAGGGGTCTGTAATGGTAATAGGCCTTCTCGACTCTCCTTCTGTGGCCTATGCAAAGAAATCCAAGAAGTGGTATTTTCTACTATTTAACTAAGGCCACTCGAAATCCTTTTCTACTATTTCTCTGAGGCCACTCGAAATACCTCCAAGAAGTCATTGGTTCTTTGGTTTAACAATGGTAAATTCGCTTGAATATTTGTTTTTGACATGTTTCCAATAATAATCGCATTGCTTAGTTCTCCTAGTTCTCACAAACAAATATTCTTGCATGTTGGGTATGCGTTATATTATTTGCATGAGCAGTGGTTTCGGTGTTGCATCGAGCATGTAGGGGGGTTCGAGTGGGGGCCGCTAGGCCCCCCCCTTTTGGTGGTGCAGAAGGGCATCACCCCGAAAAAAAATAAATTCCTCAGGAAACGTGTCACATTTTTGGCCTTGTTTTTCGTGGTGAGTTGATTTTCATGTCCATTGTTGGGTAGTTTTTTGGCGCATCATTTTTTTCCAATGGTTTTCTATTTACGGTTTAGGAATTAGTGTTTTTTACTAATCTAGGTCATTCGGTTAGGGTTTTGGATGATGCTAGCTCCGATATGTATATTGTATTGTAAAAATGTATCACTAAGGAATGAATATAGAATATGTTGGGTTTCCTGGTTTTGGTTTCCAAGGGAAAAAAATATTTGTGTAATGTTTGTATTTTCCATTGTATCATTTATGTTCTTTTATTGACAATCTATTTGTAGTGAATATTGTACAAGGTTAAAATCTACATTTGGTATCAGAGATTTGTTGGCTTCAGGGGGATGCCTTTGTGGTCAAGGTTTTGGCTCGGGACTATGATAAGCCTTGTTACAGTGGAAGATCTGTGGTATTGATTTTTCATGTGAAAATAAATGGCGAGGAATTCGAAAATGAAGATCGAGAAGTTTAATGGGAAAATTTTTGAGTTGTGGAAGCTCAAGATGGAAGATCTGTTGGTGGAAAAAGATCAGTGGATCATGGTGGATCCAGGGACTTCACCTATAGTAACTTCAACAAATCATTGGAAAAATTTGGATCGGTCTGCGAAGAGAACAATCCGACTATGTCTCTCAGATTCAATATTATTGAATGCGTTATAAGAAGATACAATGAAGTATTTATGTGATAAGTTGGGGAAGTTGTATCAGTCTAAGTCCTTATAAAAAAAACTATTCCTGAGAAATAAGTTGTATAACCTGAGGATGAGGGATGGAGACTCAGTGACGGAGCATGTGAATGGCTTCAATACCGTGGTAAGTTAGTTAATATCTGTTGAGATTAAAATTTTAGGTGAATATAAGTGTATCAATTTACTATGTTCTTTACCAGAATCGTAGGATAGTCTGGTTGTGGCCATAGGTAGCAATACAACTTTCTTGAAGTTTGATGAATTGGTCTCATCCTTGTTGTCAAAGGAGATGAGACAGAAGAATATGGAAGGACAGAGAACAGACGCATTATTTTCAAGAGGACACTCCCGAGAAAGAAATAGATCTAAGTTCTCAAGTGGGAGATTCAAGTCTAAGAGTAGATATAAATATCTAGGAAATTTTTTAAAGGTATGTTGGAGATTTGGAAAAGAAGGGCACTACAAGAAGTAGTGTATATCCAAAGTTGAGAAAAATAAGGGATCTGAGGAATCTCCTTCTACAGAAGAAAATACCTCCAAGGAAGAAGGAGGGGATGTGTACTTGGCTTCTTCAAGCACACATGCAGATCATGAGGCATTGTTGGTTGAATCAGGTGCATTATTTCATATGACTCCCAATAGGGAGTGGTTCTGTGAATATGATATGTATGATGGAGGTAATGTTTTTTTAGGTGATGATTCGACAACCAAAATCATAGGATGAGGAAATTCAAGTTGAAGCTCATATATGGAAGGAACACTGCGTGTTGTTTTGCACATACCAGGTTTGGCCAAAATTTTAATTTTTGTAATCAAAATGGACGATGAAGGGGTAAAAAAAATATTTGAAAATGAAACCTGTAGGATGGATAAAGGAGAAATGGTGTTGTTGAAGGGATTTCGGTTTGCAACTCTGTATAATATGCAAGGACGCACTATTTGTGATGGGTGTGATAGTTCCATTTTTCCTAATATTGGAGTTGAATAAGAAAGAACTCCTACAGTCTTTGGAGAAAAGGTTATGTTCTAGCATCAAAGACTGGGGCATATCAGAGAGAAGGGTCTTCGACTACTATACGGTAAAGGTATGGTTAAACTTATGACTATCTACTCTCTGGATTTCGATTTTTGTAACAAATGTCTATATGGGAAGCAAGATCTGGTAAGATTCCCCTCTGGTGCAACAAGGGAAGAAGGAATTTTAAAGTTATTTCATAGTGATGTTTTTGGACCTATGTCAGTCCCGTCATTGGGAAAATCTGTGTACTATGTCTCCTTTATAGATGACTTCTCGAGGAATACTTGGATATATTTCCTCGGGAAGAAATTTGAAGTCTTTGATAGTTTTAAAGACTTTAAGTCGCTTGTTGAGAATGAAACAAAGAAAAGAATTAAGGTGTAGAGGAAAGGTAATGGTAGAGATTTATGTGGGAATAAATTTGAATGGAGTTTCATAAAAGTTGAATAGGACGTTGATGGAGAAATAAAGATGCATGCTCAGTGGTTCTGGATTAGGGAAATAATTATGGGCAGAGGCAATGTGTATTGCATGTTACCTGGTCAACAAATCACCCTCATCAGTGTTGGATGACAAGACTCCACAAGAGGTATGGACTGGTAAGAAAAATTCTCTCACACATCTCAAGGTATTTGGTTGTGATGCATATGTTCATGTTCCAAAGGAAAACATGAGTAAGATAGATAAGAAGGATGAAAAGTGTATCTTTATTGGATGTAAATATGCTATCAAAGGTTATAATCTTTGGAACCTATAAACTAAGAAGGTAGTGTATAGTCGAGATGTGCTATTTAGAGAAATGAAGGATGTCGTTAAACAGAAAGTCCTACCAAGTAAGGAAGAACTAGAGAAAATAGATTTTCATTTAAAGGATGATGAATCAGACTCTACAGATGAACATGAATCAGAAGAAGAATATCCTCATACTCTAGTATTGAGGAGATCAGTTCGATAAAGAAGGCTACCAGAAAGATATAATCCATCCGATTTCCATTCAAATTTTTCTTTGTCTATTAATGATGATGATCCTATAACTACCAGGGAGGCAGTGGATTCAAAAGATAGAAATCTTTTGAAAAAGGCAATGGATGAAGAAATGGTAGCCTTGGATAAGAACGAGTCTTGGGATCTAGTGGAGTTTTCGATTGGAAGAAAACCCATTGGTAGAAAATGGGTATTTAAAATGAAATTGAATGAAGAAGTCAAAGTGGAGAAATACAAAACTAGGTTAGTAGCTAAGGGTTATTCCCATGTTGAGGGAATCTATTTTGGTGAGATTTTTTCTCTTGTTGCCAAGATAACTTCTATAATATTTTTTTTATCTGTTTCTGCTGCAATTGATTTTGAAGTAGAATAGATGGATGTGAAGACATCATTCCTACATGGGGATCTGGAAGGAGAAATCTGTATGAAGCAGCCATAAGTTTTTTCTATGAAGGGAAATAGGGAGATGGTATGCAAGGTGAAAACGTCCTTGTATGGTTTAACACAATAACCAAGGATGTGGTATCAAAAAATTGATACTTATATGCTCGGACTTGGCTTCAAAAGAAGCAAAGAGGATCATTATGTGTACTTTAAATTAATTGGTGATCATTTGATTTATTTGTTCTTGTATGTGGATGACATGTTGCCGATAGGAAACAACAAGGAGATTATCCAGGACATGAAAACTCAGTTGTCCTCTAAATTTGACATGAAGGATCCCGGTGCTTCAAATTTCATTTTGGGAATCAAAATTAAAAGATATCGGAAAAAGAGGAAACTATGGTGAAATCAGAGAAAATATGTATATTATAGAGGTTTAATATGCAGGAATGTAAACCGATAAAGGTCCCTATTTGTGTTGGTGTAATGTTATCTGCGGATCAATGTCCCAAGACACATGAAGAGGAGGAGGACATGTCCCGTGTTCCATATGCGAGTGTAGTTGGAAGTTTGATGTATGCAATGGTTTGTACTAGACCGAATATTGCAGATGTAGTGAGAGTTTTGAGTAGGTATATGTCAAAACTAGAGAAGGAGCATTGGACAGTAGTAAAAGGGGTTTTCAGGTATTTGTGTGGCACTTCTAGCTATGGATTATGCTACCAAGGAAGACTGAGATTCGACAGAGTGTTGGATATACATGGTTTTGCGGATGTAGACTAGGCTAGAGATCAGTATCATAGCAGATCTACAAGTAGGTATGTGTTTAACCTGTTTAGAGGAGCAATAAGTTGGATGAGAAAAAGACAGCATGTAGTGGCACTTTCAACTATAGAAGTTGAATACATGGAAGACACTCATGCAAGTAAGGAATCATTATGGTTACACAGATTATGTTCAGGTATTGGGTTGGTACAACAAGCTGTACGGATAGATTTTGAAAGTCAAAGTGCAATTTTTAGCACGAAGAACCCATCGTATCATTCAAAGACAAAGAATATTGATATTCAATATCACTTCGTGAGAGACATGGTTGAAGAAAAGAATGTATTGTTGATGAAGGTGGACACTCTAAATAATGTTGTAGATTCATTAACAAAATATGTTACCACTGAGAAGTTCTCCTTGTGTAGAGGATCCATGGGCATTGTTGCCTTAAAATGTTGACTATGTAACCATGTAACCCCTTGTATGCAAAGAAAAAAACAAGTGGGAGAATGTTGGGTATGTGTTATATTCTTTTCACGAGTAGTAGTGTTTGTGTTTCCCTAGGCACATAGGGGGGTTTGAGGGGGGGCGGCGCAAGCCCCCCCTGAGAATTTTTTTTTCCTCGGGAAACATGTCACATTTTTTTCCTCATTTTTCATGTTGCCTCAATTTTTGTGTCCACTGTTGGGAGGTTTCTGGGCACATGGTTTTTTTCAGACAATTTTCTATTTTCAGTTAACGAATTAGGGTTGTTGACTAATCCACATCATTGGGTTAGGGTTTTGGATGATGTTGGATCTTATATGTATATTGTATTGTAAACAATATATCAGTAAGGAATGAATATATAATATGCTAGTTTTCCTGGTTTGGGTTTCCAAGGAAAAAAAACATATGTTTAATGTTTGTATTTGTCATTGTATCATTTTTGTTCTTTTATTGAAAATATGTTTGCAATAAATATTGTACAAGGTTAAAATCTAAATCGCAGGGCCTAGATGTTCATCGATTGTATGGAGCAATGGAGGGATTAGGACCTTTTCACGTTAACTAGGACGAAATAACCCTAAGGAATTGACTCAACTCACGCTCTCCTCCAACAGTGACTCACACTCTCCTCCAGTGGAATCCACACTCTAACATGAATTCTACCAAATGTTCCCTTAGAAGATCTCAACAACGCTCTGATACCAACTTGAAAATGGGAAGAAATAATGAAATTGGCTTCTCTCATGCAAGGCAACACCTGGAGGCCATCAAAGAAAAGCCAAACACTGCATTTTATTAGATCAATGAGGAGTACAATATATCTAGTATAATATTCGGCTTAGATGGTTGGAACCATTATTCAGTTTAGAGGAGTACACAACTAATCTGCATTATTTCTAAGTATCTGAAATCTATTGTATCTGAATCTTTCATTGACATAGTTTCAAAATCTCTTCTAAGAATTTGTAGTTTAGAATTCTTGACTTTTTCCATACCTTGATAAGATGTTTGCAATATTTTCCATGCCTCCTTGGATTTATTTGACGATCCAAATCTTCAGAGTATGCTCTCATGCATGGCTTGACGTATGTAAAACATCGCATTTCCTTCCTTCTTTCTTTGATATTTCTAGACATCGGTCTCAGCTTCTGTGAGTGCATTTTATGTTGTTTGATCTATTGGTTCCACATATATATTCTCGAATGTCTCCCATACATATTGACCTCAAAATAATTCTGTGACATCCCCCAAAAATAAATATTTTTATTTTTGTGTGATGGAAATTTATTTATGTTTTTGGCAAATTCGAATCTGGAAAATTTTTGCCATTTATGGCAATTCTGAATTTTGAATTTAATAATTGTATTTAATTATTGTGACTATTGGGTAGAGATCTATTTGGACTCAACTAACTATTTGACTATGACAGTTGTATCACAACAGAATATTTATATTAACTGCAGGAGGACAAATGGAACATCCATGTTAAAAATCAGCTGACCATGACTCCATGAGTGGGGAACAAGTTGGAACTGTCTCTGGGCTAATGACTACAAGTGGAAAATCAGAGATTTGGCCACTGGTAGCCCCTGAAAATTAGGGATTAAGAAAGATGTGAAAATCCCCAAAGGAGGGAAAAGACCTGGGGAAAAAAATGGATAAATAGCATATGCGAGGAGGCAGGACACTGCCAAGTATGCTGGGAAAGGATTTATGAGCTCTCTTGTTGTTATGAACACTGTGGATTGAGTGTGAGGCAAGAGGAGCTTGCTAAAACAAAATCGCCTTGTTGTTATGAACACTGTTAAGTAAGTGTGAGGCAAGAGGATAATTGTTGGAATTGAAGGACATTGTTGAGGAGGAGCTTCCAAGTTTGCCCTCATGGATTCATGGTCAGGCTATGGGGTGAATCGAGAAAGTGACTTTGGCTGCCCTGTTCTACGGTTGGGAGGAACGTGGTTGTTCCCTTTGTCTTCCCACGAATTGGATCAAGATATGTCGATCAACCCCTCTGTATTATGAATGGATATGTTTTTAATTCGATGTCATATTAAATCCGAACTGGAATGATGTCCATTCTCTGTCTGAATGATTTTTTTGATGCATTGTATTGATTAAATCGAAACTGTAACTTTTTCCATTTTGCTTGTTGTGGGGAATATATGTGAAGGAAACATGTAATTATATTTCTATAAGTAAGTAAGGAAAAGAGAAGATTAACGTCAATGAGGCAGATCCTCTCTGTAGATAAATCCCTAGGAAACCAAACTCAGATCCCTTGGAACATCATTTATAATGACCAATCTCTGATGGAATGATATTCTTAATCATGTATTCACATAGATGCACAGATCTAGTACTATTTACGTTTAATGCATTGATTAAAAGAGGCTCTAAGTGAATATTATAGAATTTACCTTATACGGAAAATTCTATCCTTTGTCCCCTTCTGTGCATATAAATGCATAAGTTTAGATTTTCATAATTCTGTCAGGTAAACGGATATAGAATCCTTCTACCCCTACTGTTTTCACAGAATGAAAGTAAGAATACCAATACAAGGAAAAAATCTTAGAGCTATGAAAATAATGTGAATTTTGGCATTCGGGACTTGTGGGTTACACTTATGCGAATGCCCCTTCCTTTTCCAAAACCTGAAATCTCGAAGTGTGGGTCCCACTTTCCTATATTTTTCGCAATTCAGAAGTTGTTGTATGTTGGATGTTCACTTTTGAAACCCTGAAACCCTGAATCCTAAAATACCGAAGTGTTGGTCACACATCCTTTCACTTTTCAGAATTTGGGAGTTGTTGTGTATTATTGTTTGGTTTTTGAAAACCTGAAACCCCGAATCCCAAAATCCCAAAGTGTTGGTCTCACATCCTTTCACCTTTCAGAATTCGGGATTTGTTCTGTGTGGTTGATTGGCATTTGAAACCCCCAAACCCCGAATCCCGAAATCCCGAAATGTTAGTCCACATTCCTGTTCATAATTTTGGGAATTGTTTGTGTTTGATGTTTTGGCTTTTGAAGTCGCAGGATTTCGAATCCCAAAATCCTGAAGTGTTGGGCATGTTTTTCGCATTTTGAAAGTTTGGTTATGATGATGTTTGGGCATTAGAACTCACGAAGTCTTGAACCCTGAAACCTTGAAATGCGTGTCTCACCTTTCCTTTTTTCGCATTTAAGAAGTTTGCATATGTTGTTGTTTGGGTACTTGATCTCACAAAGTCCCGAACCCCGAAACCCCAAAATGTGGACCCCACTTTTCCTTTTTCGCATTTCGAAAGTTTGCATATGTTGTTGTTTGGGTACTTGAGCTGATGAAGTCCCAAACCCCGAAACCCTGAAGTGCAGGCCCCACTTTTCCTTTTCGCATTTCGAAAGTTCGTATATGTTGAAGTTTGGGACACTTGAACTCACGAAGTTTCGAACCCTGAAACCCCGAAGCACTAGTCCAACCTTCCCTTTTTTTTTCATTTCAGAGGTTTGTATCAGTTGATATTAGCTATTGTATTCGCGAATTTCCAAACTCCGAAATCCTAACATGCTGGTCACTTTTCGCGATTTCGAGAGTTGTTGTGTGTCTATGTTAGATGTTGTATTCGTGAAATCCCGAACTCTAAAATCCCAAAATTCTGGTCTCTTTTCGCGATTTCGAGAATTGTTGTGTGTTGATGTTGGTTGTTGTACTCGCGAAATCCCGAACACGGAAATGCCAACATGTTGGTCACATTTCGTGAGTTCAGGAGTTGTTATGTGTTGATTGGAGAATCTTTCCCCGATTGGAGGTATGGAAGTAACAGACCTGTTGACAAGTCGCTCATATAGTTAAACCTATGCTGGTGTTATAGACATCATCAAATAAGAAAATATTGGTAATTTTTACAAGACTTTAAATAACATTGAAGGGAGAAGTTTACACTCATTGTAGGAAGTTTTAAGTTGCATAGTAAAGGAAATCAATGACAGTAAGGTCTCTAACAAACTTTCAGACTCAAGCTTTATAATAGAAGACTTAATTGCTTGAATCTCGAAGCTATGCAAGGATAATTGTACAAACAATTTTTTTTATTTTTTTTGTGACAATTTTTGAGGTACATTACAAATTCCTTCATAGTCAAGGATGACACCTCATAGTTCTTGCCTGTAAAAGTAGGAGGTTGAAAATTTGAAGTAGAATCCATATTTCACCTTTCAATGGAGCTTTTTCGCTTGAAATTGTTCTGATAGAACCTTATCTTGATCAATTTTATTTTGATCAACTTAGTCTGATTCCATATCTAGGATCTACAACGCACAAGGAAACTGTAAGCAGTGCAGTGACAAAATACTATGCACCATAATCTTCATCATTGAACTCTCAGGACTTATCGTGCAGTTCAAAAACTACACTATTTACTGCACTTTGTGATATAAACACTTAATATAATGGTTTATGGATGCAGAATAACAAAGTTCTATGCTTGGCGCATAAACTCAGAAATATACGAGAAATTTGTCAAGACACAAAACACTTGATATTAATAACTTTAGCGTAGCGCACAAATACAAAATACAACAACTAAGATGAGATTCAGTTCCAATGGCTTCGTTGAATTTTGGAACTTACAATCATACACACATATATTGTACTCTTAGACTTCTTTGACTAACTTTAATTGGTGTTTCTCCTCTTGACTATTCTTTGTGTTCTTCTCTGCATCTTCTTGTCGACTAACTAAAGACTCAAACTTATAAGGACTAGGACTAAGACTTCTTGCATAAGTAAAATTGTGTCAACATTAAAGGCGACCATTAATATGACTGACTCTCAACTACTTAACTGGATTCGAGAAAGATAAGATCGTATCCAATAATTTAACTCCCCTACTTTCCGATTCATAAAACTGATCTTCTGTAAATGTAAAAGTAAACTAATGAACCAAAGTTGCAGAAATCGAGTGACAAATATTCTGACTAACTGACTAATTGAAAAAATTGACTGATTCAAAAATTGGCGTAGAAGTGAGCTCACCGACTTGTAATTACTATTTCCAACATCAACATTGTAATCTCGGTAATTTAAGAATCAAATCCAAATATGTCTTTCCCAAGCATCTTAGGGGTAAGCAATGTTGTATACAAATCATGTTGAGATAATTTACTCCCTTCTCCATCTAACAAACACTCCACTTTACAAATGTGCACACCATCTTCTTCAAATTCTATAAATCATTTCTTTCTTTTAACAAACTATGTGTTTTATCATGTTCAAATGACTGATTTCTTCAATCTCCCTGAATAATATCTTTCTTCGACAAACTCTGTGTTTAATCATTAACGTCTTAATCAACAATTTAGCAACTCCTTGATCAACTCTTTAGTATATATTTATGTTTCTTTTTGAGCTTATATATATATATTGATGAATTAATCCAAATGTTAATTTTTCTCCTGTATTCCTTGATATAAGTGATAATCTCCATCACCTATGGGAATGATATTTCTGTATTAATACAAATTCTTAATATTCTTTGAAGCCCATTTTTTCATTCTTATTACTACCAAACTTAATACTACTTATATTTAAAATTGAATGTTTAGCCCATTTTTACACATTTCAAATCCATCTAGTTCAGCTTTGCTTCATTATTATAAACTTATGCATGAGAATTTATTGTTGTAATGGACATTACATAGGTGTAGCTACATTATATTATGAAATTTAGTAACTATATTATACCATGAAATTTAATATTATAAATTATTTTTTTAGTATACTATGATCTTTATTTTAATGAATAGATAGTCATAACTAACTTCAATAAATGAAATTTAGTAACTATATTATACCATGAAATTTAATATTATAAATTATTTTTTTGGTATACTATGGTCTTTATTTTAATGAATAGATAGTCATAACTAACTTCAATAAAATAAAAAAACACATTCATATTAAAAATACATATTTTATAAAACTTAAAAACTTTGGATTAGAATCACGTTAAGAGAAAAAATATATATTTAATAACATTAAAAAACTTTTAATTAAAAATATATTAAGATGAGATTTAGTAAGAAAATAAAAAACACATCAATATCAAAATAAAATGGATATTTAATAAAATTGAAAAACATTTAATTAAAAACATGGAACCAAAAAATAATATTTAACAAAATTTAAAAACCTTTCATTAAAAACATGAGATTTAACAAAAGATCAAATTCGAACCTATTAAATCATTTAATGTAAACTCTTTTCTTAGTGAACAGATATATGTTTTCATGAATTAATAAAACCATTGTTTCATGTTCATACACATCCTTAATTTTCTTATGTCATTTGTTCCATTCTTAGTTATTTCTAAATTCAATTCCCTCTTATGGTGCGTTATTGACGTATTACACAGCCCGCTCTTCCCTTCAAAAAAAAAAAGTCTTCAGCTCTTGTCTCTCTCGCTTTCAAGTAGTCATATCTTTGTGGATGTTTCAAGACAGCCAAAAACAAAACGAGGTTCTACTATACTCCTACTCCCAGGCAACTAATCCCTACGTAGTAATGCATCCTCAGATATTCCATCTTCTCGGGCTTTGTCCTCGGGGAGTCACACCTTTGATGTTGTTGTAAAGAATGCATGATCGGTTATACCTGACACCTCATTCCTACGTAGTAATGCATTTTCAGATATTTCATCTTCTCGGGCTTTCTTCTTCGGGAGTCACACCATTGATGTTGTTGTAAAGGTTGCATGATCGGCTATATCCTACACCTCAGATATTTTTTTTCAGGTTGTAATTCTTATCATAGGGAAGTTGTATTCCCCAAATGTTTAGAAATCCATGTTGATTGAGGTTTACATAGATTTGTAATTATGTAGCATGAACCCCTCTTTTGCAAAGAGTGGATGGAGCATCAAGTTGTGATTTAAGCTTGATCACGAGTCGAAGAAATTGAATCTTCGATTAACAGGGGAAAACTGAGATAGTGATCTCATAGTGAATCACCATAGTATGATTAAGGAAGAGTTTAGTGTATTGATGAACCATGTAGGTGAAATGCATTCCCACAAAACTAGAGCATATAGTAGATGAAAGCCATGTATATGAGTAGATGATTTTTTTATATATGGACATCAATAATCAATGTGAAAGTACAAAAGGAACAAAAAAAAGATAAAAATTATAGCAAAAAAATCCCAACCAAATGTGTGCAACGTAAATTAGTTTCTCCATCATGAAGGTTTGTGGTCAATCTAGACCATTTATTTGTGAGTTTCATGGTCATTTGTAACTATTTGAGCATTGTAAGTGTTGATGTATGTACAATTGAGACTAAGAGGGAGTGTTACAGATAATCTATGTTTGTCAACCTCACCTAGTCAACTCTAGATACACTACACTTAGTCATTGTGTTTAATTTGATTCTATACTGCAATTAGAAAGAGTTCGTTGGGATCCTCATTGTATTCTTTGTATTCTATTTAAAGAGATCCGTTGGGATCTTCAATGTATTCTTTGTATTCTATTTAATAGCTAGACTTGTATGGAAACCCGACATAGAATTTGTCTTACATTCCATTTATGTTCTCTTCTCTCTACACTTTTTCAATTAGGATGCTAGTATAGCGTTTGTAGAACTAACCATTTCCATATTATTCGTACATTCAACTATAGACACTTATGAAACAAGGAAAATAGCTACAAAGCAACTAGTCTCGACCGAGTTTGTATTTTAAGTAGAGTGTATTTACTAATACCTCATTAATTTTTGTATTTTAAGTAGATTGTATTTACTAATAACTCATTAATTCCTCTTGAAATCTTCATCCCCATAAGTGATGGAGATGCATAACTTCTCTAAACAATTAATATTCTATGTGGTTGTTCAATGCTTACAACTCTGAATGACTTAAAAGAGTTATATAATTTTAAATTTAATTTGTAATATTGAAATGATAAAATTTAATTATTAAAATTGAATATTTTAAATTTAAATGTTATTTTTTTTTTAGAAAAAATCTAATGTAATCAATGTTTAGTCCTTTTAGTTTGTCAATGTTTCACCTTTTCAACAAAAAAACTACTATTTAATCATTTTAGTTTGTTAATGTTTCACCAATTTAAAAACAAATATATACTTAAAAAGTATGTCAAACTATTACAAAAAGCGACTACTTAATAATTTTAGTTTGTTAATGTTTCACCAATTTAAAAACAAATATATACTTAAAAAGTATGTCAAACTATTTATTGATGTTTTCAAGTGTCAAGTTGTGAACATTATAAATATGTCATCACTCTTTCCACTTTTAAATATAACTAAAAAAGTATGATAATGATTTTTTTTTTATTATATCAAAGAAATTTGAAGTCACACTTTTTTTTTTTTTTAATGCAAAGTGTTTTATATTCACTCAAATACATGCATTTATATAGTTTTCATCTTGTATTAAACTACTGAAATATACTTCTATTCAATTGAGATTGATAATATTTATTTAATTTTGTATTAAAAAGACAAAATTTACACTTAATATTTTTTTAATTTTATATTAAAAAAATGAAATATAACTTAAAAAAATTAACTTTTGTAATTTAAAGTTAATGTTTTTATTATTAAGTTATGAATTTTTAACCACCATAATTTATAGATTGTTTAATTATATAGTTTGAATGACCCATGCCTTTCACTTCATCACGTTTGCCATGAGGGTGAATGGAAAATGTGAGACCTTGAAGGATATCATCTTACTTTCCAACATTTTGTAATTGTTTATTATATTAATGTATATTTAATTTTGTTTATTATTAAAAAAATTAACTCTTATAATTTAAAGTTTATATGTTTGAGAATGTTTATATTATTTAATTATAATTTTTTAATCACCATAATTTATAGATTGTTTAATTATATAGTCTTAATGACCCATGACATTCACTTCATCACCTTTTCCATGAGGGTGAATGGAAAAGGTGAGACCTTTAAGGAAATCATCTTACTTTTAAGTATTTTATAATTGTTTATTATATTAATTTATATTTACTTTTTTTATTATTAATAAATTTGGTTTTATATATTTATATAATAAATATTTATTTTTATTTATTATTAAAAAAATAAATTCTAATAATATTATGATAAAAAAAAAATGATTTTCTAATAATATAATAATAAAAATAGAAAAGAGTTAAATTTAAAAATTTTAATTTAATATAATAAATTATTTTTTAAATTGTATTAAATTATTTTAATATAATTTTGAATATAAAACTTTATAGTAACAATCAACTGATTAATTAAACTACTAAGATTTAACTATAATTTAACTTTGGTGGGTAATTGCAAAAGGACACTCCGAGACATTCAAACTACTATACCCTAAACCTAACAAAGTAGGAGGATTATATTCAAATAAATGGTTGAGG